>PVIC010026058.1:0-24805 GCA_004025085.1 Thryonomys swinderianus
CTGGGATGACAGGCGTGAGCCACCACGCCCGGCACTGTGGTATGCGGTGTTGATTGTTGGTGGGCGTGTCTCCACGCCCAGCATTATATGTGGTTACCGGGGATCGAACTCAGGACCTTGCGCTTGCGAGGCAGGCGCCGGAACCACTGAGCTAACCCTCCGGCCCTACAGTCCATCCTTTAAGGAACTTATAACTCAGATGTTGGGTGAGACAGAACAGATGGAAAGTCCAATCTCCACTCCAGGAAGCTATAGGTAAATGGGCTTCAGTGGACTCCAGTTGTGCAAGACTGTCTGACATTCCTCACATTCAATAGCAGCCCTCCCTGCTTCTGTGGATTTTATTTTTCACTGTCAGATTACCATAACACATGTTTACAACTTTGCTTCCCAGTCACCAAAGAAATGACCACAGCTGTGTACAGTAGCTATGAGTGTGAGCAGGCCTTGGCCCTGCCCAGAGTTAGAAATGTCTGAAAAGCACACACCTCTCTTCCAACTGACCACTAGTGGTCATCCAAGTGAGATATTTTCCTATAGAGGAATCTTATGAAAACTACTGCACTTGCTTTCCATAAAAATATTTTTTAAAATTTTACAATAGTTCTAGATTTACCAAAATTTGGAATAATATAAAAGTATTCAGATTCTACACTAGAGCTGTGCAGAGAGACACACTAGGCAAGTGGGGTGCAGGGGAGCTCACAGGGAACCTAGAAAATAAAGAAGGTCTGTGCCATTACCTGCACCTAGAGCTGCACCTGCCTGCTTCCACCCAGACCAAGTCAGTGGCCAGTGAAAACAGACTGGGTAACTAAAACATGGTGGAAGTAGTGCAGTGAGTCAGCAAAAAGGGAACTGGGTACCATTGACCAGCGACTGGGCCTGCAACTGCTCTAAGTCCATGGTGAGTCCAGAAGATCTTGGGATCTTCATTTCTTCCTCGGCCAAACTGGATAGAACTGTAACATGGAGAAGAACCTCCAAAAGACACCACCTGGTACACTGTGGACAGTGAATGAGTACAGTTCTAGTACTGTAACAGATACCAAGGCCTTCAGTTAGTTCCTTCACCCAGTCCACCATGTTGAAGAAATTACTCACTAGATGAGTGAGGGAATTCTGTTGACTACAGCCATTGGTGAGTTGGTGGAGTCAGACCCACCCACAAGAACCTGAATTCTTGCAGAGTTCAAGCCTGCAGGGGCTCATTAAGCTCAACTCAGGCATTATATTCAGAAACTAGATAAGGGATGGTGGATGTCTCCTTTTAAGTAATGTGTTTAGCTTGGTATATTGTTGTTGCTGATTTTGATGCTGTTGTTACTCTTTTTATTTCTTCACTCTGACATAACTTTTTTTTTTCTATTTTGCTGGCACTGAATCTGTCCAACTTTCTGGGTTTCTGTCCTCTTAATTGCTTACATCTTTACAGAAGAGGGAAACTAGTTTCTGTTTCTAGGAAACTAGGTCCCTCTATTCACCTCTTGTTCCCATACCCTCTCCTGTCTTCCAGTCAGAACCAATATCCACAAGGAAAAGACTCTTAGTCTGTCCTAATTCTTCTTCTGTATTATTATAAGAAGGTGTGCAAAGTATCCAGTGGTCTTGCAGCTGTCAGTTGGTATTGTCTTATATATGTCCCATTAGCCTCTGTTACCCTCTGGTGTATATGAGGTTCTCAAGATCTATGTTATCTTTATAAATCTATTAACCCTATTTCTAAATTTACATTCTCCTTCTGTCTTCCTACCTCCCTGATTCATAAGTGACCTTTTATTCTGAAAGGGTACTGAGAGTATGTTTAAGGGCCTGTATGTTGTAAAGACATTGCTGATTAATTCTAAATTTTGGCAAATGGACATAGTGGTAACTCATGAGTTCAAAGTCTTCAGAATAGAAATTATCAAAACTTTTCATTTAATTTACTGTGTTTAACACTGATATTGGCACTGATTGTATTATAGTAACAAAGATGACATTGTTCTATTCAAATACCTCCCGTGGTGTACCAGAACTAAGAACTCTCAAGGGTCATTACAGATTCAAGGAGGACAACCCAGGAAGGTGCCACTTCCAAAGGGTCCCAAATAATAGAAAGAAAGGGACTTGCACCAAAAATTTCCCAAACACCGGGCAAGGAATTAAACAAATTACATTAGCAATGACAAAGGAATAGAAATGACAAAAAATTCAAAAAGCCAGACACAAAGATCACCACCACAGGGAAAACGGAAACAGAGGAAACTGAAACTCAAACACCAGGACTCTTCAAGATGGTAACAAAAGCAGATCTAGTAAAATGGAAATCAGAAATCATCTCTGAGTTGAAAACAGGGATACTGTCCATAATGAAAGTCTTCTTTGAATAAGAAATCAGAGAGATGATAAAATCTAAGATAGTAAAAGCAATGGAACCTTTTAAACAGCTTCAAGCAGAGCTCTAGGTAATGAAGAAGGAGAATAACAGTTTCAAAGTAGGATGAATGAAGCTGAGAACCGAATTTCAGACACAGAGGACAGGAGGCAGCCAATGAACAGGAAAAACATAACCTACAGAAAATGGCAAGGGACCATGAGAAATCAATCCAACCACTTCTAGATGATTCAAAGAAGAATAACATAAGACTAATCGGAGTCACTCAGGAAGCAGTGGACAGTGCCAAAGACATTAAAAAAAAAAAACTTGAGAGATATAATGGCAGAAAAATTCACAGGAAAAGAATTGGACATACAGAAAAATGAGGCCTACAGGACTCTAAAAGGCCATGACATAAAAATATCTACACCTAGACATATAATTAGCAAGGTTTTAGATACACAACAAAAGAATGAAATACTGAAAGCAGTTAGAGAAAGGAAAAAAATCACCTACAAAGGGAAGCCCATTAGAATCACAGCAGATTTTTCAACACAAACAATGCAAGGAGAGCCTGGAGTGAAGTATTTTAAGCATTGCAGGAAAACAGCCTCCAACCTAGATTGATGTATCCTGCAAGACTATCTTTCAGAATTGGCAGGGAAATAAGTTACTTCCATGACAAAGAACGCCTGAAAAACTTCACAAATACAAAACCTGCACTCCAAGACATTCTTAAGAATATCTTGGGGAAAAAAAAAAAGAAGATTACAAACCTGTGAGACCCAAGAGAGTGAATTCACTGGGCCAAACAAGAAACTGAATGGAAAAGGGCAAAATAAGGAATAAAAGAGCCAAGAACAGGAAAACATGGCAGCTCTAAGTCTAACCGTATCAGTCATAACCATTAATGACAATGGACACAATGGTCAAATTAAAAGACACAGACTGGCAAGATCCTACAATCTGCTACATACAGAAAACATACCTAATTCAGAAAGAAACCCATAGACTGAAAATAAAGGGATGGAAAACAATTCTGCCTGCTACAGGGAGCTGCAAAAAAGCAGGAGTGGCTATCTTGTTTGCAGATGAAATAGGTTTCAAACCCAAACTGATAAAAAGAGACAAAGAAAATCACTATATTCTCATACAGGGAACAACCCAGGAGAAAGAAATAATAATCATATATGTTTATGCACCAAACTCTAATGCACCCAACTATATAAAAAAATTAATGGATATCAAAAGCCAGATAACTACCAATACAACAGTAGTAGGGGACTTCAATACTCCACTGTCACAAATTGACAGATTGACTGGACAAAAAGTCAATAAGGAAATACTTGAGCTAAACCAAACTTTTGAACAAATGGACTTAATGGATGCCTACAAAATATTTCACCCCAAAGTCAGAATATCCATTCTTCTCAGAGTAGCATGAGTAGCATGGATCATTCTCCAAAATAGATCACATCCTAGTTCATAGAACAGGTTTAAGTAAATGCAAAGGAATTGAAGTTATCCCCTGCATACTATCTGAGCATAGTTTCTTGAAATTGGAGCTGAATGGCAAAAGAAATTCCAAGATCCTCACAAACACATGGAAATTGAACAACACTCTGTTGATCAACCAATGGGTCACAAAAGAAATAAAAGAAGAAATTAAACAATTTCTACAATTAAATGATAACCCCAGTTGGTTCTTTGAAAGGATAAATAAATAAAATTGACAGACCCTTAGCCATCCTTATCAAATAAAGGAAGGAAAAGGCTTAAATCCATTCTATTAGGAATAAAAAATGGGGAAATCACCACAGATCCAGTGGAAGTCCAAAGGATAATAAATACATATTTTGAACATTGTACTCCAAAAAGATGGAAAATGCAAAAGAAATGGATAGATTCCTAGACATATATGAACTTCCAAGCTGAACAAAAAGGATATAAAAATGTTAAACAATATGATATCAATCTGTGAAATTGAAAAGTAATAAAAACTACCAACAAAAGCCCTAGCATCACTGCTGGATTCTATAAAAATTTAAAGAGTTAATGCTACTACTTCTTAAACTCTTTAATACAATCGAAAGGAAAGCAGTCTTCTCAAATTCATTCTTTGAAGCAACCATTACCTTGAATCCAAAAGCAGAGAAAGACCCAACCAAAAAAATAAATAAATAAACAAACAAACAAAACTACAGACTAATTTCTCTAATGAACACTGATGCAAAAATCCTCAATAAAATATTGGCAAACAGAATGCAGACAGTTATCAAGAAAATTATACACCCTGACCAAGTTGGATTCATCCCAGGGATGCAAATATGTTTCAACATACATAAATCAATAAATGTAATACACTATATGAACAGGCTGAAGGACAAAAACCGTATGTTCATCTCCATAGATACAGAGAAAGCATTTGACAAAATCCAACACCCATTCATGATCAAAATCCTACAGAAACTCAGAGTAGATGGACTTATCTCATCCTAAGAAAAACTATTTATGAGAAACCAATAGCCAGCATCATCCTAAATGGTCAAAAACTGAAATTTTTCACACTAAGATCAGGAACAAGACAAGGATGTCCATTGTCACTGTTCTTGTTCAATATAGTGCTAGAATTATTAGCCATTGCAATTAGACAATTGAAAGAAATAAAAGGAATAAAGATAGGAAAAGAAGTTAAACTATCATTATTTGCTGGTGATATAATACTTTATCTAGAAGACCCTAAAAACTTCACCAAACTGCTAGATTTAATCACCAAATGTAGTAGCATAGCTGGATATAAGATCAATGCTCAAAAATCAATCACATTTTTATACACAAATAATAGATTGATAGAGAAAGAAATTGGGGACTCAGTCCCTTTTATAATAACATCCAGAGAAATGAAATATCTAGGAGTCAATCTAACAAAGGAGGTAAAGGACCTCTACTCTGAATACTACAACACTCTGAAAAAGGAGATTAAAGAGGATATCAAGAAAATGGAAAGACATCCTTTCTTCTTGGATAGAAAGAACCAGCACAGTCAAAATGGCTTTACTCCCACAACTACTATATAGATTCAATGAAATCCCGATTGAAATCCCAACAGCATTATTTCACAGATCTAGAGAAAAGCATTCAAAAGTTCATCAGGAACCACAAGAGACCTAGAATAGTAAAAGCAATTCTAGGAAATAAGGACATGGCAGGGGGTATCACTTTCCCCAACCTGAAACTTTACTACAAAGCCACTGTGATTAAAAAAAAAAAAACTTCATAGTACTGGCAAAGAAACAGACCTGAGGATCAGCTGAATAGATAAGAAGATCCAGAAACAATGGCAGATACACTAAGCCACCTCATCTTTGACAAAGGAGCCATACATCCTCAATGAAGGAAAGACAGCGTCTTTAAGAAATGGTTCTGGAAAAACTGGATTTCAACCTGCCAAAGACTGAAGCTAGATCCATCTCTTTCACCATGTACTAAACTAAAATCAAAGTGGATGAGAGATCTAAATTTTAAAACAGAGACACTAAACCTACTGCAAAACAGGTTAGTTAAAACTATTGCAGGCATTCGCATAGGGAAAGACTTTATGAACAAAACTTCTATAGCATGAGAACTACCAGAAGAAATCAACAAATGGGATCTCTTTCTATTAAAGTTTCTTCATAGCAAAAGAAACCATCAGCAGAGCAAAACAGCAACCAACAATATGGGAAAAAATCTTTACCAGTAATTCCTCAGACAAAGTGCTATTATCTAGAATATATAAAGAGCTTTAAAAAAATCATTCCCCCCAAATTTAAAGACCCAGTTCAAAAATGGGTATGTGAAATGAACAGACACTTTTCAGAGGAAGAAGTAAAAGCAGCTAAGAAGTATATGAAGAAACCCTCTGCATCACTGGCCATTCAAGAGATGCAGATGAAAACAACTCTGACATTTCATCTCACTCCACAAAGAAGCTGCTATCTCTAAATTAACCAGCAACAAATGTTGGTGAGTCTGTGGAGAAAAAGGAACCCTTCTCCACTGTAGGTGGAAATGTATACTGGTACAACCATTATGGAGATCAGTGTGGAGATTCTTCAAAGACCTAGGATTAGGGGTTCCATTTAACCCGGCTAGTCCCCTGCTGGGGATATGCACAAAAGAATTACAAAATTCATATCACAGTGACATATGTACACCCATGTTTATAGCAGCTCAGTTTGTGATAGCTAAATCTTGGAAACAACCCAAATGCCCATCAACTCTAGACTAGATAAAGAAAATGTGGGTTTTTAAAAAAAATTAAATGGAGTATTATTCTGCCATAAAGAATAATGAGATTGAATCATTATACTTAAATGGATGTACCTTCAGGACATACTCATAAGTGAAATAAATAGGTCACAGATGTGTAAATACCATATATTTTCTCTGATATGAGAAACTGAAGTTATAAATGTGTTCTAGAATGCATGATTAATATTGTGAAATAGTAAATATTCAAAGGTTAATAGGGTTTAGGGGTAAAGAATGAAGAAAGAAAAAAATTGATGGTAAAAAACAGGAAACAATGCTTGTGTATATAGGGGCAGGGGGAGGTATGGTCGGTAAGGGAGGCGGAAAATAAGAATTAAGTTGTGTCATATACCAGTATAAATTCTCAATGTGGTATGTAATTGTGATGTGTATATATAATGTGCCAATAAAAAAATTTGAAAAAAGAGAGAAACAATAAACCTGCTGCAAAACAGGTAGGTAGAACTCTTGTAGACATTGGCTTAGGCAGGGACTTTATGAACAAAACCTTTCTAGCATGAGAGCTAGCAGAAAGAATCAACAAATGGGATCTCATCCTACTAAGGAGCTTCTACACAACAAAAGAAACCACTGTCAAAGCCAAAAGACAACCAAAAACATGGGAAAAAATCTTCACTAGCTGTCAGACAAAGGGTTACCATCTAGAATATGTGAAGAACTTAAACAAATCAGTTCCTCCAAGTTTAAAGACCCAATTCAAAAATGGGCATCTGAAATGAACAGACACTTCTCAGAGGAAGAAGTAAAAGCAGCCAAGAAGCATATGCAGAAATGTTCAACATCACTGGTCATTCAATAGATCCAGATGAAAACAACACTGAGATTTCATCTCACTCCACAAAGAATGGCTGCTATTGAGAAATCAACCAACAATAAATGTTGGCAAGACTATGGGGAGAGAGCAACCCTTTTCCACTGTTGGTGGGATTGTAGACTTGTGCAACCATTGTGGAGATCAGTGTGGAGATTCCTCAGAAAACTAGGTTCAGAGGTCCCATTGACTGTACTAGGAATATACATGAAGGAATTAAGAGAATCATGTTGTAAATATATATGTGCACCCATGTTCATAGCAGCTCAGTTTGTGAATAGTCCAATCTTGGAAACAACCCAGATGCCCAACAACTGGAGAATGGATAAAGATGTGGGTTTTTTATAAAATGGACTATTACTTTGCTATAATGAAAATTTCATTCATCTATGTGCAAATGGACACACCTTGAGGACACATAAATAAGTGAAATAAATAGATTGCAGATTTGTAAATACCGTATCTTTTCTCTGGTATGAAAACCTATAGATGTAAATGAGTTATAGAATGTATGATAAATTTTGTGAAATAGGAAATATTCAAAGGGAATGTGGTAGGGGAAAGTAATGAGGGGAAAGAATAAATACGATTTGAAAAGTAAAAGCACATATATATAGGGGGTGGGGAGTTTGGGGGTGGGTAGGGATATGGATAAAAATGAGAATTAACTCATGTTGTATACTGGTACAAATTCCCCAATGTTGAGTGTGATTGTGAGCTGTATATAAAATGTACCAATAAAGAATTTAATTTTTTAAAAAAGTGTTCATGTATGCTCTGCACCTGATTATCCCTATTCTTAACATCTTATACCACTACGGATATTGAGTTCAAATAAAGAACCAATTTTAGTGCATTATTATTATTAACCAACATCCGCACTTGATTTTCATCTCCCTTGTGTCTGGCTATGTTCTTTGTATCATCATCGCTGTTGTTGCAAGATTCTTTTCAGGATATTCTTTTACATAGTGGTTCCTCTTGGTTCAGACAGATTTTTGGAATTCACTTGTTTTTGATGACTGACCATTGGGGAAAGGCATTATGTAGAATGTCTATATAAACCTCTATTTGGGTTAATTTGATCTTTTTTCTCTTAACTAGACTAACTGTCATATTTTCTGCTAGAAAAATAAGTACAAGTATTTCCTGTATCTACACAGGCTAAACATGTTATATTGAAAGGTATGCATACCCTAGGAGGTGTGGGTATTGAGCTAATAGACACTGTGCAAAGAATGAGTCAATTGGGTTAACTGAATGGGACTTATCCACACAAGGACTGACTCACAGTGAGGTCTACCTTGTGTGGTTCCTTGGGTTCATGTGGAAAATAGATTTTGGTTATTCCAGGTACATGTAAAAAATGTCTCCATAGATTAATTATATATGTATTGCTCAGTATGCTGCAGATGATAACCTACAGTTTTCTGTGAATTAATAAAACCAAAATACAGTTCTCACTCATAGACAAATTCAAAGCTTCTGGATAGAGTTGCTCTTTTAGAGTAAAGACTTAATGCTCTTTTTTTCCCCTTCTTTCTGAGTCACGTAGGACTTTATAATTCTCATCTGTACTAATCAATTGACAAGGAAAGTGAGTATAGAGAATTGGTGGAAGTTTCGGGGACCAGACCTAGAAGCCACATGAACAGTATCTACTAATATTTCATTAGCCAAATCTCAGTCACATGACCCCACCCAAATGCAAGGGAGGCTGGGAAATGTGCTGGAGCTATCACAGCAGAAGGTAAAAGAATTGCACATTTATGACCACATAGCAGCTTCTCACACTCCATGAACTTAGTAAGTCACACCAAGTTTCTAGTAGATTAAAAAGGGATCAAATGACTTGAAAGATATAAACTGTCCTTCTATTATGGATATATTGGTTTAGATTTTGCTAGTTGTCTCTGAAGCATCTCAAAGGGTATCTTCTACATAGGCTTCCATTACAATACCAGTATTTTCTTAAATACTAAAGTCTGTCTTTAAAGCAATATTGGGGGAGAAGGCTAAAGAGGTGGGATCAAGAATTATCACATCCAAAATATAGCACAGGGGTTTCAGAAGACTGCCACTGCCCAAGGCTATATATAGATTTATATCCAGATGATTGGAAGAAATAAGTTTACAATCTACATTAATAGAAACAGAAACCAACAAAAGAGTCATAGAAGGAAACCAAACCTGAAAGTATATCTCACCCAAAGCTAAATTCCAATATCTACTTTTCTAGGGAAGAATGTATTGCGTTTTGCAATACAAGTAAGAATATTCTGTCTTCTACTTTTTTAAATGACCTCCCTCCATCTGAGCTATAGTATGTCTGGATGCTAATTGTCTAGTAGTCTAGACAGTGATGATATTATGACCAAGTTATGTGCAGATAATCACTGTGTCACTGTTTCCAAGGCTGCCTACACATATTGCTTCACTGGACACACTTGGCATGTGCAATTATTCTCTTGATATTTATTTTCACCATTTAAGAGAATGCTTACTTAATCAAACCATCCAGCAAACTGCACATTTTTTCTATGTAATTCAAATGAAATATGAGAGTCTTGAAGCTAAGAGAAAAAATATGTTAATATACTTCACATTCTGGGGCAATGAACCCTATGGTGGTTTTGTGTGTGTGTGTGTGTGTGTGTGTGTGTGTGTGTGGTTGTTGTCTCCAGCATAAACATTCAAGTGTAAAGAGTCTAGGTCCTTCGAATATGTGTACCAGTCATTTCCACACAGACAAGCTGACTTGCTGAAAGCTTATCTGATAAAGAAAGCCCAAGAATCTCTAGAGATGTTTTACATGTGGACATACTTAGGCTTTGTAATCTAGTTTCAAACTCTTACACTTCCAACTTGGTCAGAAGGACAGGTCGCAGTGTAGGGGACAAATACCTGGGTCTTTGGCTTATTTCAAATGAATCATTTGTTCCTGAAAAAAAAAAAACCCCATGATCTTAATGAAGAATGTGAGCAGTGATGTTATAGCACCCACCTGAAGGAGGGACTGAAATCAATGTAGAAATGAAAAACAATATGGCTTGGGAAGTGGGAGGATGTTCCAGACACACTGGATAACAAGGTTTATTTTTGGCATGGGAAAAGAAAATCATCAAAGGACCTGGAAGAAGTTTGTTTGGCCAAGGAAAAGGCATAGACTGGGAGGAACAGGCAGACGCAGGAGCTTGGCAAATGCTGGGTGTTATGAGGCCTAACTTTGAGGACAATTTAAAGGCTCTAGTGTACTGTGTTGCATGTAGTTTTCACCTTTAAAATCTCCTCTGGAGCCACTGAATTGGCTAAGGAGGCTCGTTAAATAAAATCATGGCTGGCAGGAGAAAAGGAATCTTTTCCCTATCTTTCTGCTTACTCTCTCACATAACACGGGAACAAGACATGCACAAGATTGATTTAAAATGCAACTTTGTGAGATCAGGAGTCATATATCTTTCAAGATAGGAGAGGTGAGCCCACAGGTAAGAGCAATGAGCCACTAGACACTGGAACCTACCGGAGTAGTGGGCATAGCTCATCAAAGCCAAGTTTGCAACACTTTCTAATTTTAACTAAAGTCAGCTCTTTCAAACGGGGAGGATGGTGGGCCACTTCCAAAAGTGACATCCATTGAGAGTCTGTGAATTTGCCCTTCTTTGGGAAAAGGGGCTCTGCAGATATAATTAGGTAAAGGCTATCCAGGTAAAATTGCTCTGGATTAAAGGTGGGAACCCAGACCCATGTCCTCATAAGAAAAATGCAAAGGGAGATTTTAGACCCAAGATCCAGGGACATGAAGCTTAAGTAGAGATGACAAGGATGCAGCTTCAAGCTGCCCAAGGACTGCTCGAGATTGCCAACAGCCACTGGAACCAGGAAGAGTGAAAGAACAGAGTCCCCTTCAAGATCTCTGCTGGCACCTTGGTGCTAGACTCCTGCCTTCCAGGGACTGTGCAAGAATGAAGTTCCACTTTCATGCTATCAGGCATAGAGTATTTACTATGGCCCAGGCATACTGACATGCCCTACAATAATCCCTGAATCATGACCATATCCCTAATATCCTCCCTTCTTCAGGGTATCTTAATTGTTATAAAACATACAACATAAAATGTAGCATCGTAGCCAGTACAAGCATACAGTTCAGCAACATTAAACACATTCACAACATCATACAAACTGTCACCACATCTACTTCCAGGACTTCATCCTCTTCCCAAACAGAAACTGCCTGATATTAAATACTAATTCTCCATTCTTCCTCTCCAACTCCCTGAAACCGCCATTCTATTTTCTGTCTATGAATTTGACTATTTTAGGTACTTTGTATAAGTGGAATCATATAAACATGTGCCCTTTGGAGTCTGTTGTTTGTCCCCTAGCAAAATGTCTCAAGGTTACCTGTGTGATCACAGGTGCCAGTATTTCACCTTTTATGGCCCAGTAGTATTACATTTTATGGACAGATGACACTGTGTTCATATATTATCTGTTAGTGGACAATCTCTTCACTGCTGTAAATACTGTGAACGTGGATGTCCTGCACATATAATTCTCATTCTTGAAATATCTTAAGTCTCATTTGTTACATTTCTCAAACTCCAGCTCTTCTTTCCTTCTAGCTGGTTCTCTCTTGCCTTCTTATAGTTACCACCTCATTTCACATTTTCCACCCCAAATGTTGCCCTTTGCAGGATAGTTTTTGCCAGTGAGTGCTGTGGAGTTTCTATGTATACATGTTTCAGTGGGACTTGAAAGCAGAATCCAGTGTCCAGTGGGAAAAAAGCTGTAAGAAAGGCTTGGAGGACTTTGTGGATACTGTATGTGCATAGTAACCACAATTATCCAAACTAAGACACATTACATACTGCCTTCATTTGAGGTAGAGTGAGGAGGTATCCTATAGTGCCCAAAAGAACCAAAGCCTGGCTACTTCCTGTCATGGTTGGTGAATCTCCCAAGTTAACGATAATCACACAGCTTGTTACTACACGGATTGGGGCACTTTTGAAATCACAAGGGGAGATATGAACATTACTTCAAAGGCACCCACCCAAACTGAGGATTATCTGGACCAAGTGAAGCCTGGCCCACTGCCAAGGCCAACTTCCGTTCTCTCACCCCAACTGCACTTCTCTCTCACAGGGCCCACATGACACACCAATCATTCCTACTGATAATTCATACATACGATACATACAATTACATTCATATGTCTTGCATTGTGATAACAAAGTAATCGAGGCTTGGTACTTTACAAAGAAAAGTGGTTTATTTTGCTCAAAACTTTGGAGGATGAAGGTCCAGCATCAGGTAGCACCATCTTTTCATCAGATGGCATGCTCATGGAACAGGGCAGATGGCATCTCAATGGCCGGGGAACTTTGGGAAGAGGTCAGATGTAAGGCAGGAAGCCAGACAGACGTGGGGCAAGCTTGCTCACTTTATAGCAACTCTATTAACGGGAACTAACCAGGGTCCCCCTGGGGGACAGAGCCCCCCACCGGAACTGTACTACCTTTCACTAGGCTTCCTCTTACAAAGGCCTTACCCATTTCAAACTATATCAGAACACAGTTACATGTGTTTTACATGACTGCAAACATGTATTATGTTATTTAAAACTCCAGGCTACCAAATGTCACGAGAAGTCCATTATGCTCTAGCTGTGTGGTGTAGTGTGAAACATTTTATCTAATTCTTTTTGGTCCTGACTTCCTCCAAATGATGGACTTCACTAACTGAACCAACATGCCTCGAGAAAATGGAAACATATTCTTAATTGTATTACTAATGGAGAACAAAAGTCATTCTATTGGCTTATTATATGCTCTGCTCCTTGTATTATTTCTATTTTTGGAGAAACCACTTTTTGCTAGTCCAAAGAACAATCTCACACAAATAGCAAAAGTATTCACTGCTAGGAATAGCAAACACTTACCTCGGACGGGGGAAAATTCTAGCTTCTATTTATTTATACTGCTCTTTCCCCTCAACAATTGCTGTTCTCTGTAATTTAAATGTCTGCAAAAATAGCAGTTATGTAAACATTAATGCATAAAAACTATCATTTCAATGTAGCCTGAAAATCCTGGAAGCTGAGCATTAGAGAATCAGGAGATTTTGCCTCTAAGCAAGGGGAGGGGAATTCACAATCTTTTTATCCCTAAAACGCACCCTTCAAAGCTTTTCAAGTTCAAATTGTTAAGCAGGCCTGAATTACTATTAGTACTGCATTGTAGTAAATGTTCCTTTTCTACCTTCTGCAAGTCAGATATGCCTTTCCTAACCTAGACGTGACATACATGTGTGTGTGTGTGTATGTATATGTGCACACACACATGTATCCCACCATAACCAGATTTTCTCATTCCAGTTCACATGTCCCCACAACATGAGAAAGTCTATACTCTGAGTAGGAATTCTTTATGGGTAGGTATTGTTCCAACATGAAAAAAAGATTCATGGAGTGACAGTGGTGAGGTGGAAGAGAGGTTTCCAAAGCCAAAGGTAGGCTCTTTACCTGTGGGTATTGGGAGCCCCCGGCTGGGACAGATATCTCTCACTGTGTCTGCACAAATCCACGCTCACCTGTACCCCACATGCTGGCTTGACAGTGGAACATGCTTCTCTCCCTATAATCCCTGGGCTTATCTACAATTGCAAATTCCTAGCACAAGATCTTCTGAGACTTTCAGAAGCTTCATCTTCTACCTGCCAAGAGGCATTTTAGAACTGTTTACCTTTTGCATGTTAAGCTCTAGAACCTGCATGGCTCAGTTCATTGTCCCCGGCAGCAATTATTATTCACTCCCTCTGAATCCTGAGCTTCCACCACGTACCACACACTGTGTTAGAAAGAATCTTTTATCCAGAAGCATGTACAGTTTACCAGAGAAGGAAGGCCTGTCATGAAGAGCCACAGAATCTACCAGAACAGGGGGCAGAGGAACCACATGCAGACCAAGCAGGGAAAGCTAGTTTTCCTCAGGGAGGTTGCAAAAGCCTCACAGAGTAGCTACTCTTTGAGTTGGACTGTAAAGGAGGAGTGAACAGCTGGCATATTGCAGGGGAATGTGAGAAAGCATTCCCATACTGATCCATGCACATCTGGCGGTGCAGTGCTTGGACTACTCAGAGAGAAGTAAATCCTCTTCGCACTGAAACTAAGGATCCAGTGGCTAGAGGGCACGATCATAGGTTCCGGGAAAGATGGCCTCCAGTCCGATTGTAAACTTAGTATTCTGTAAATCAGAAGATGAACGTATGCATCTTTTAAAAAGGATTCTTCCCTCTTGGAAGTATTTAGAAAGGAATGTTTAATATTTTAAAAGAGATGGTTCATTTTTTGTGGGTGTCCTGAAGCAAAAGTTTGTATCCCTCTCACATTTATACCTAACCCAATGATATTTGGAGATGGAGTCTCCAGAAGTAAGTAGAACTAGATGAGGTCACACGAGGGAGGGAATCCTTGTACGGGAATAAGTGTTCTTAGAACAGACATCAGGAAAGTTCATGGTTTTTTTTTTTTTCTTCTCTCTGACATGTAAGAACACACCAAGGTGGAAACCTGCTAGAAACCAGGAGAGAACCCTCCCCAGGAGCTAAAATGTACAGCACTAAACAAAAGAGAGGAAGTGATGAAATTTCAGTAAGTTTTGGATTAACATAAAATTGCTATTTTTATAAGCTGATCTCCTAAAAGCAATTTCATATTGTTTAACCTAAAACTAAATGGTAATATTGCTATAGTAAGACTTTTAACGTGGGAGTTTTATATAATTCATTACATCTTACAGTGTTCAAATAGTAAGCTAGTAAATGAACATAAGTTAGTCTATAGAGTAGCTTTTTAGAATTTAGTTGTTTTTTTAAGACTGTGATAAGCCAGATCACTAGTGATAAAACTAATAATCATGAAATTAACCAAATTTGATCTTTGGCTATATTTCAATGAATAATTTCTCATAAAAGAAAAGTAAGTATTATTTGAGATAGTGTTTAATTTTCAAGTACAGTGCTTTGCAATTGATTTCCTTATTAAAAGGAAAGCAAACTGAATTTCTATTAAAATCAAACAATTATATTTTTATGTTAATGGAAAAACTGTTGTTTTAAATAACCACAGAAACATTCAGTTACATCCTTTGTGGAAGATGGGTCACAAGCCAGAGTTTTAAACTCTGTTTACTGTCTGTCTTAACACAGGATATTTTGGGAATGTATTTTAATTTTCCCCAAAAAATAGTATTTCTTTCTCTAATGAAAATTTATAAAAAGCATGCTTTCTTTAGAATATTGGAAGTCTAAGCCCCTGAGACAATCACATCTCATTCTGTCTGTAAGAAAATTTATCCACACTAGTATGAACACACACACTTACAAACATGCACACACACACATACACACACACACAACAACAACAAATAGCATGCTATAATAACTAATTTTTTGTATAGTAAAGAAAGGAATCTGTCCTACTAATAAAATTTAATCACAGTTTTCAAAATTTATATTAAGTATTATTTTAAAATAGGTAATGCATTCAGTAAAAATGTAAAAGGCACAAGTGGTAAATCCTAGAAGTAGAGTTGCCCCCTAAAACTCTTTCAGTTCTCTAGTTCCTTTCTTTACAGTCAACCACTGTTAAGAGATTTTAAAAATCATCCCAGAAATGTTCTGTAACAGTGTAACAGCTATTTTAGCACTGTAGTGTACAAATACAATGTAACCTTGTTTGCAAGCCAAAATTTTCTAGTAGCTACAATTTAAAGTAACAGAAACAGGTAAAATCAAGTTTAATTTCTTATTTTACCCAAGATAGGCAGAATGATCTTTCAATGTGTACACTGTATAGAAATATAAGCTAGTATCTTCCTTTTTTTTTTCCATTTAAAACTTTGAAATCAAGTATTTTGCAGTCACTGAACCTCCCGATCTGGACCAGTCACAGGTCAGAGTGGAGAGGGGTCTCCACAGTGAACCCCACTCTTGTCTTAAAGTCTACAAACTGTAAGAATCTCTAAAAAATAAAAATGAGAAAAATCTTTTCAAAAATAACATATGTGACATACATGTTGTTTATCTTACCATTTTAAATACTGTTAAAGTTTTATGCATATAAAGATATATATTTAAAAAAATAGAAAAACCAAAAGAGAAAATTTATACCATCTATAGTCCTATTTCAGTATTTTAGTCTGAGTAAAAGATAGATCTGAACCCCCAGGAATATGTATATCATATAAATAAATTTTCATAGGTTTTCATTATGTTTCATATATTAAATATGTATAATATTTGTATCTCCACACTTGATCTTAGCCAAAAGTCCGAGAAGCAATACTTGTATCTCAACTTATATCTCAATTCATAAAATGTTCCCAAAAGGATAAAATATCTAAATGAAATCCCCCAAAATCACAGATCTGAAAACATTGTCCAATGTGTCACAAATGATACTATTAAAATTTTTGTTATGATTTTCAGATTTCACTAATAGCTCTAATAATAAATGCTAATAATAAATGTATATTTTTCATCTGAAATGTAAAGTCTCTCCGTTTCTGTGTATCTCTCTCTCTCTCCCTCTCTCCATTTCTCTCTATTTTTACTGCTGTCCAAAGGCAGAAGCCAAAGGCAGATCTTGTCAACAACTGTTTTCTGTTTGGGGTTTATTGTTTTGAGTTGGGCTGGGAGCCTTGTATTACTTCTGATTGAACAAATAACATGCTTTGCCTTTGAAAGCAAGGGCAAGCAGGCTTATTCTTCGCCTGCAGCCAACTTATGCCTTCATACAGCTGTGTTTGGATATGTAGATATGGTACAGAAATTTGGAAAATTACCATGTGAAATTATTGTTTATCTTTTCTTCTCAAGGGAACAAAGTTTTGAATAAGCTTTTCATTGACGAATAAAAATCTCAGTGTCTAGTTAACTATGAAATACGCATTATAAAAGCAAGTGATTCAGTGCCATGGAAAGAACAGCAGGCGGGTTTCAGGAATGTTCCCCGTGGGTCCTGCACGAGCTCGGAGGACTTGCAGGGCGACGTGGAGCAGCCCACGCTAGGCACCGGCTCAGCTCTTGGCTGTGCTGTGGGTTAGGAAGAGGGACCGGGAATTTGTATACCTACAAACTCGTGCAGATCTTCTCTGCATACATCAGAGCACTGCTTTTAAAACATTCCTTTCAAACAACAGGACTTACTCTCAGTCACAGGAATATGTGTTATTCACAAAAGTAGCAGTGGATCAAATGTTGCCAGCATTGCCTTCGCAGCTGATGGTGGAGGCTGAAAAACTCTCCCTCGCTAGGGCTGACTGTTTCCGTCTGGGCATTTAGATAAGAAGCAGCTTTTGTGTTTTGAAATCGTTTAGAAATTGTGTGAGGTTTATATGGGAGTCAAATGTCAGTGGCCAAAATAAAGGTTTACTGGGACACAATCTCCTTTATTTGTTTGTCTACAGTGGCTGTTCTGGGCGTGCAGGCTGGCGGCGTTCAGGGGAGACCATGGGGCCTGCGGAACCTAAAGGACAGGCTCCAAACCACCACAGAGGAAGCTCACTGCTTTCTCGCGCTAACTTGCTGAAATCAGATGTACCCTTTAGGAAGGTATAACGCATGTGTGCTGCTCTCAGTGACACGGCTGATGTGTGGCCCACACAGGGCCACTCAATGCTGTCAGCCCTGCCCATGCCACCCTCCTTTAGACTCTCGGAGTAGCATTAAAATGGAAGAACCAGGATGTGACTCCAGGGCCGGCTGACGTGGACCCAGAGCACTGACCCCCACTCCATCCTTGCTCTGACGCATGCATTGTTCTTGGCACTGCAAACCAGGCCACTGCAGAGGGACTGCACACCTACACAGTTCTGGATGCCTTCAAGACCATGCAGAAGATCTTAAAATTGACACAATCGACTTGTATCCACCTACCCATGGACTACATAGCAACGCACAAGTCAGAAATTAAAGTAAATCATGTGTTCAAACCAGCGAACAGGGGGGCCTGAGATTTAGCTCAGTGGTTCCAGCGGCTGCCTAGCAAGTACAAAGTCCCTGGTTTGATCCCTGGTAACTACATACAACACGACTGGGCATGGTGATTCACACCCACCAGCAATCAGTACCACATACCAGAGTCCCAGGCGTGGGGGCTCACACACTCAGGAGGCAGAGAGAGAGGAGGATTGCCGAGTTCAAGGCTTACCTGGGCTACATAGTGAGCTCAGGACCAGCCTGAACTACAAAGTGAGACCCTGTCTCAAAAAAAAAAAAAAAAGCAAGAAGTATGTTACAATACGGCAGAGCATGAATGAGCTATTCCCTGGTTCCTCAGCCCACCTAATAGGCTACTGTCCATTCCTGATGAAACTGTCAAGGCACGGAACAAAGTGAACATGATGAAGACAGTGTGCTGCGTGCTTCTGACCACTCAGCCAAGGGGTAGTCCCTCGCTGTGAGAGTCTATCTTCTCAGATGTTTACTATAAAATATAGTCTGTGTGATGAATAATGATGCTATAACCTAAATTTTTAAAAAGGTATTTACTTGACAAAATTAAAGGGCAGACAACTTTACTTTTACTACTTTTAAATTTAATTTAATTTTTAAATTTCTTGGTCTATAGAATCCTAAAGTTTAAGAATCTATGGTTTATATGTCCTTGGACTATGTGTAATGTGATTCTTAGAAAATTATTCTTGAGAAAATGATATGTGACATAAGAAACTATTTAAACAAAAATAAACACTTCACCATTATTTGTAGAAGGCAAACTTTCCAAATAAAATTATATAATCCTTAAATCACAGTATAGTCTTATGAGAATAATAAAGTCATTAAAAGTCTCTTTCATAATATATCTAACGGCATGGGAAATGTTCCTAATAACATGCTAAATAACAGAGTTAAAGAGAGAGAAACAAAACTGTATATAATGACTGAAATGTAATGAAAATTGTGTGGTCATAATGTGTAAAATATGCCTAACACGCCTACAGTTAGGATTTTTTTGAAGTCAAGAATATTGTCTTCTACCATCTTCTTTCCCAATCAGTCTGTCTTTCTACTATCTTTCCCAATCAGTCTGTCCTCAGAAGCATGTAAGAAATTTGGTTTTTGGTGCTTTTGTCTTCCATTTTCTCTTCCCTTCTCCTCACGCTTTTGTCTTCTACCACTGTGTCCTGGGAGAGCTCTAAATGTCAATGCTATTTTCTGCCATGTCAGTTCTTCTATTAGCAGCGCGTAATGAAGCTTTTGATCTCGCCAGATACTTAGTTTCCTTTCTGACCCTTTCTTTTCCAGGCATTGATCGATGTCATTGTCATCTCTTCACAGCCTTCTGCTGCTGTTCCAGAGAGACTATTTATTTTTGCATTCTAATTGCCAAATGGCTCTACCTTGGTAAGCGATGTTCAGAAGGCTTCCCCTGAATGTCATTCCATAGATATAGTCATTTTAGTAGGTCGTTTTGCCTTATTTATTCTTGATTGAAGAGAAATGTCAGCAGACCCAGTGTTTTCTAGCAATAGGAGGGTGCTCTTTTCCCTTGCTCTTCTGGGTGCCCACATGAAGGTGTTCAAGGCTCTCTCTAAGTTATAGCCGGATGTGAGCTGACTTCCAGTTCCCTTCTGTGTCCTTCAGTGTGTCTCTGCTGGATCAAAGTTGGACTTTCTCTTACTCTGTTGGGGTTTCTGCCACCACAAACCAATCTGCGTAACAGGCTGTAATGTCCTTCTGAATCTCCTTCATTTAGCCCCACTTTCATGGGTGGAGTGTGTCCCCAGAAATCCATGTGAATTCCTAACCCTCAGGACCTCAGAACGTGGCTTTCTTTGGATACAGCATGTCACAGGTATAAGGACTCAAACTGAGACCATGGGGGAGTAGGACGGCCCTAAATTTGGACAGAAACTTGCACAGACAAAATGCCATGTAAATATTAAAACAGAGATAAGTTCAATGAATCTAAAGCCAAGGAATGCCAGAAGTTGCATGGAAAACCACCCAAAGCAAAGAGAGAGCATCTGGAGCAGACTCACCTTCCCTACTGCCAACCTCAGGAAAAACGCACCTTGGCCCTATGCAGACCTGCAGTTGCCACTCTTGTGAACAGAGAAAATATAAGATGTGCAATCAAAGTGCATGGAAAATGTTTAATTTTAGAAATTATTACAGTAAAAGACACACTGCTATTATCCGCCTTCAAATATTACTTTTCATGTTGAACACACTTATCTCATTGTTCTTGCCACTTTCCAAAACAGTTCTGCAAGTCCTCTTGCAGGAGTGTCTTTAAGAGGCATGATCAAAAATATGGTGAACCCAGCTGCAAAGTACTACCCAACAGAAAGGGAGGCTCTTAAAAAATCATGATGCTGTGTCTTCAACCAGCTAATTCACCCAGTCTGGCACTGTGTGACTTTTGGCTCTGCTGCAAAGCCAAATTATCATGAAGGACGTTTTTTAAACTATTTCTCCCCACACAGACACAGTAGTATGACTAAAGACATTCCTGAAAGAGGACTTCAGGAACTGTGTCAGAAAATGGCACCAAAGATGGGATAAATGTGTTCAGATCAAGGGGAAGGATTTCAAGTGGGGCAAAGGGCAATGTGTCTTCTAGTGTTAGAATTTTTAAAAATTTAAGAACTTATCCTTTCAATCACTCCACATGTCCGTCATTTAAGGTATCTAGTCTGAAGCACTGTTATAGCAGTCCTGGAAAACATCTTGTCCTGTTGTGCATCAGTATTTGGCCACCTGAGGACTCATTTATTTTGGCTCCATTCAATTCAACAAATGCTCAAATGATATTTGAACTACCCTGTGGTTCCTCACACACACTGTGTTGTTTCTCTACCCAGGAAGCATCTTGTGCCAGGAGTGTCTCCTCCTTTCCATCCTAACCCCACACGTCCAGCTCAGCCTGATCATGCCAGTCCTTCCCTAGTGTGGAGACCCAGCCTGCAAGTCCAGAATCACCTCCTCCAGAAAGCACAGCTCGGCAGAGAGCCCTTTCTAGAGTGGTCAACGACTCTCATTTTGCTGGGCGAGAGAGGTGTCTGAATTACAGGAAATGTTACCTCAGACACTGTCAGTGCATGTTTGTCAGTGCTGAAACTATGAGTGTTTTGGACAAACCAGGACAAGCTGTTCACTTCATCATTTTCAGTGGTCTGATAATTCCTTGGGCAGCTCTTTGTAAACCGTTCCTCCATAAAGACTGATGTGATGATCTGATTTACACTGGGATGGCAGCCTCCTCAGACACACACTAGAGCGCATGCTCCTTCTCAACCAGCAAGGCTTTTTCATACCTGAATCCCAGCCCTTCACACGTGTCAGGGGTTTAGTCGGTGATGTAATTGAATGAGCGGCAAGAACACTGTCACAGCCCCCCACAGCTTCCCTCTGTAGGTGCATGCATCTGCTCATTTGGTGAACTGTGCGCTGATCTCCAGTTCCCAGCCTTTCATCCTCCTCTACAAAGGAGCCATGGCCACCAAATAAGGTTACTTTATAAAAACCTTATGTGACATGTGGTTTATTTAACAAATGCACCAAAAGCCAACTTGACATGCTAATGAGGTAGTTTTCCAAGAAATCGGAATTTGAAATTCATCAAGTCCTCTGGAAAAGTGATCACCATCTGAAGGTGTCTGGTTGTTGCTTTTTATACCAACTTCAGTCTTCATTCTAGAAGTTGTTAGAAACTCACCCTTTGTAAATGATGGCATGTGAATAGAACAGAAAAATGACCAATTTAAGAACTCCTTCTTGGAGAAATTATCAGGTAGCATAGTGGAATAGCTCTGTATTCAGACACTATGTCAGTCTAGTTATCAACATTTTCTGAAAAGTAATGGAAAATCTCCTGAGAAAAACAGAATTCTAATAAATATTTTTAAAATTATGCTCTATAGTATATAAGTTACATATGAAACAAAATAAAACCACTTTATGTGGCTGGACATCTTTGCAATATGTAACTTATTTGAAAAAAATATTAATATCAATTATTAGTATATTTAGTATTTTCATATATGAATGCCATTTTTTTTTTATCCTGAATTTTGCTACGCTTTTTTTTTTTTTCAGTACCGGGGATGGAACTCAGGCCCTTGTGCATCCAAGGTTGGCGCGGTACCACTCGAGCTAAATCCCCAGCCCCATGAATGCCATTTTTGTTAATATAAATAGTACTGCAAAGAATATAATTTTACCTGGATATTTTTGTTTACATTTGATGAACTCCTTAATAGTGAGATTTTCACATGAAATTATCAGTTGACCTGTTTGTTATTTTAATATCACATATTATTTTCTAGCATTATGAGGACAGTAAGAATATTTATTGAAAATGATCATCTCATGAATTTGTATGGGTAATCTGCATTATTTTCTCATTTCTTCATTGTAGATCAAAACTCTTTTTTAATAAGAAAATGTTAATTTTTACCTAAAAGAATATTTTTTAAAAAGATCTTATAGCTAAGTTAGGCACAAAAAATATGCCTATATTTACACCATTTAGCAGAGAAGTAGTTTGAAAATGTCGAATGGAGATAAATTGCATGAGTTAAAAGTATCAAGGATATTTTAGCAGCCTCAGTGAAGAGACATTCCAAAATCTTGCAGCACAAGAAATACTTTGAAAGTCAGCCTTAAACTTAATCCCATAGGAGCAGGGCTTGGCAAGCCAGTCAGCATCTTTCTTGTAACCCTGAGAAGTTCAGATTCCAGGAAGCCTCCATGCATTTTGCAATCCAGACGCTACCCATGAATCTTTCTTTCTTTTGAGTTTACGACATTTTCTAATTTTCATAAAACGTCATACAAATCCTCTAACTGCTGTCTACCTCTCAATCATAAAAGCGTCATTGTAATTTATAGTCTCCAAAAGTCAATAAAGCCTCCCCAGCTCAAGTAGTGAAGAGAAAGATCTGGAATCATTTTATAAAGTGTACCTAATAATAAGATGATAACAACATGCCACGTTATCATTAGCTCAAACCGAGCTAAGACAGCCTGGTCAGTACTTGGCTATCTTTGAAACAAAATCACATTCTTCAGGAAGTGGTGTTGGTAACTCAATAAGCAGCAGCTGTTCTTGGGGCTTTGAAAACATGTTTCATCCTTTGACCAGTGTTCAGTATGCAGCGTTATGTCCCCTTATAACAGGGGCACAATGTGGAAAAACCCGAGTTTTTATACTGACTGGAAAAACTCTAGGCAAATAAATATGTGAAAAAATACCTCTTAATCTGAGGATCCTGTCTCAACATAAATGTGCTCTGTTCATATCAATTTCTCTGTAATGTTAATTTGCACTTATTACCCAGAAATTCCATACACACAAAACGACTGCTCCCTTCCTTCCAGTCTTTCTAATGAGTGCTACATCCCAGTGCCATTTAAAAAGCTTTCTAAAGACCCTTTTAAATTGAAAGGTGATATCACTGAATGCAATGTTTATTTACAAGATAGGATGATCCCAAGCTTCCAGAAGGCTTAGTATAAATAACAACCCAGAAACATGCAGTGCATTTATTAGAAATTTGAGCCCATCAATTTTACATGATCTGCCAAGGAGAGTGTAGAATGCTAATGATGCTAATGAGAATTTGATGTTGACAGAAGATTCATTTATAAATAAAAGTGGTCAGGAAGATTATTAAATCAGACTGAGGTTTGCCAATACTCATTCCACATTAGATCTCACTACTAAGATGACCAATGGTGCTTTCAGAAATAATAATAAATAACAACTATGGTTCTACACTGTATTTATGTTGCACTTTTCATCAGTTGACCTAAAAAAGATATTTGGGTTCTTGACAGCCTGGGCTCAAAGGGTCTACTTCAAGAAGAGGTATAAGTCAACATTGTGGCCATCATTGTGTCAAAATGGCATTAGCCATGACTGTCAACTGGTGACATCTCATACTGGGGCACCCCAAGAAAATGTGAGCAAGAGGTCACAGGAAAAAGGTCAGTTGACACACCCATGCTTCCGTCCATTTTTCCAAAAGGTCTTACATCTCTCTCAGTACCTATACATGCTGAGAGTTTTAGGCATTCAATCTAAATTAACTGCAAAAATATATGTTTTACAACAGATTCACTGAAAGAGAAATTGGGGAGGCAATCCCTTTCACAGTAGCACCCAGAAAAATGAAATATCTAGGAATCAACCTAACAAAGGAAGTGAAAGACCTCTACTCTGAAAACTATAGGACTCTGAAAACTGAGATAGAAAAGGAAACCAGAAAGTGGAAAGATATCCCTTGTTCCTGGGTCGGGAGAACCAA
>PVIC010026059.1:0-24775 GCA_004025085.1 Thryonomys swinderianus
TGTATGTGTCTACATTTTAAAGAAATGTGGGAAGAGGTGAACAATAAAGTAGAACCCATTAATATTTCATGGAAAGGTGACCAGTAAGTTGACAATGGGCAATATATACAGAGAATTCAGGGAACTGTACAGTACATGTAATACTGAATGGTGTATCACCAAAACACATTTCCACAGTGGTGTGATGGGAGCATTTGGTATAGTTACAACTTCAAGTAAAAGCATGTTCAGAGGATAAAGGAAAAATTGGATTTTAAATGCTTTGTTTCATTATCTCCATAAATCATCAAAATATGGTGGAAATTTCATACTCTGTATACAAACAATATATATCAGAGGGTTTCCCTCTCAGCTACATCTAAAATATCTGATTTTAGGCTTAGAAAACCACAATAACAAACCAGCAAATAAGGCTTTTGGGGAAGTAAAATGGGTGAAATTCAGGAGTGATCTTTTGTTTTCCCTTCAAAAAGACCACTGAGCTATTTTATAGATTGTGAGAGACTTACAGGAAATTAAAGTTATAGAGTAAATAAAGCCATATTTGAATTTCTCCATCTCACAGTTCAAACTCCAGCAAACCCAGTTGAATTCCTAAATGAGTCTATAAAACTTGACCTAGTGAAAGGAAAATTTAGCTTTTAGAATTAATGTATAATTTGAAACATCACCTGTGAATTTGATAATTGCTACTGGTTTTGATTTCACTGCTTTTGGCTAGAAGTATACAAGATTTACATGGAATAAGGAGATACAGTATGGTCTTTAAAATGATTTATGAGATTAAAATGGAACAAAGTTACACTGAGGTATTAAATGTTAGAATGGACAGTGTTCTAGAGGTGATATCCTAAAACAGTTTGTCAAATAATAATTCTTGCCTGATGTGAAAGCATAACAATCCCTTTGTTCACAAACTCGATTCCATGATTATGGTTCCAGACTTAGTTGGACAAGAACTAAACAGGTTCAGTGGTACACTTAGTGTTGACCTTTTGGGCAAATTTGATGTGGTTCTTGTGCAGTTTGGTTTGCAGCCAGAATTATGGAGAGAATTGAGTTTATGAACTGAGGTACAACTGTATTTAATGTTCAGCTATGCTAAACACAATAACACTATTGAAATTAGCAAAGTCTGAAGGCATAATGATATAGGGAGTAAGTATGAATATTAAATCTCAGCACTGACTCAAAAGTATAATCTTCTATGTATCTGAGATACTAATGTGAGATGAATCATCTCACTGAAAAACATGTCTGAGAGTTCCAGTTGCTCCATATACTGATCAACATTTGGTATTGATAATCTTTTAAATTTTAGACTTTTTAGTAGAAGTATAGTAGCATTTCATCATGCTTTTAATTTGCATTTCTCTGATGTCTAATGATATGGAGCATTTATTCATGTACTTTTTGCCATCTGTTTATCTTCTTTGAAGAAATGTCTGTTCAAATCTTTTGCCTATGTTTTTATTGGGAGTTTGAATTCTTATATTGAGTTGTAAAAGTTATATATTCAGATTCAAGTCCTTTTACACACACACACACACACACACACACACACACACAGAGTAAATATTTTCTTCCACTCTACTGCTTGCCTTTTTATTTCCCAAGTAGAGTCTTTACAACAGAGATTTTAAAACTCTGTGAAGTCCTATATATAAAATTTCTTCTTCAATGGTTTGTACTTTGTGTTGCCTCTAAGAATTTTCTGCCCAGTCTAAAGTTGGAATGAGTTTTCTTCTGGAAGCTTTGTGATTAAAATCACTTTGAAAAACTATGTAGATTGTTTAAAAACTGAAGTTAAATATATTGTTGCCATACAGTACAGGAATCCCTCTGGTAGATATTTGGCTAGTAGGTCAACAGAAGGATTTGAACACAAATGTCTACATCTTTGTTCATAATGCTCTCAAATGGTTACAATCTAAATGACTGTCAACAAGACAATGAGTAAAATGTGTGTTACTCAATGTGGGATATACATGTACAATAGCAAGAAAGAACCAAAGTAATACCTTGGTACATGACAATTTGGTTCATGAACAGAAGTGTTTGACAGAATTTTGTTTCTGTTGGCAAACTCTGCATTGGACAATGAACACCACAGAGATCACTTACCTCAGAACTGTGGAACAAGTTAAGTTCATGAACCGAGACTCTGCTGTACTGATATATGTAGCAAGGTGGACTCGCCTCCAAACATTACGCAGAAAGAATGGAGTTGGTTCAGAAGAGTACAGAGTGTGTGGTTGGGTTGTACAGAGTAGCAGAGTGTGTGGAGTACAGAGTAGCAGTTGTAGCTATTTCTACAACAGGAAAACTAAAAATCTACAGTGACAAAAACCAAATGTGTAATTCTTTTTTTTTTTTTTTTTTTTGAGACAGGGTCTCGCTTTATAGTTCAGGCTGGCTCTGAGCTCACTGTGTAGCCCAGGCAAGCCTCGAACTCAGCAATCCTCCTGTCTCTGCCTCTTGAGTGCTGGGATTACAGGTGTGAGCCACCATGCCCGGCACCAAATGTGTAATTCTTAAGAAGTGTCAGAGGATTTGACTGGGGAGGAGACATAAAGGAGCCTGTGAGAGTGACAGACATGTTGTGCATTATGATTGTGGAGCATTTGTATGGGTTTATATGCCTATCAGAATCTACTAAACTCCTCATACTTTAAAGTACTTTAAGGTACATTTCATCAGAAAAATTTCATTAAAAGATATTAAATTATTTATGGGTAGCCAATAATATTATTTTATTGGATACTCACACTGGTTTTTAAAATGCAATTATTGATAGGATTTTCTGATTTTAAACTTTCAGTACATAAAATAACCTTCTGTTTAAAAATAAGTTGTTGTTGTTTTTTTTTTTTCCCCAGTACCGGGGATTGAACTCAGGCCCTTGTGCTGACCAATAGGTGCAGTACTACTTGAACTAAATCCTTGGCAAAAATAAGTCATTTTCTATAATGGAAATTTGAATCATACATACAAAAAAGTCAGAAGAGTTAAAAAAATTACTCCTTATCTTAATTTTTGAGCTTCTTTCTGTGCTTTGTATTTTTCTTTTTGCAACCAGAAGCACATCCTTCTATAATATTGTAGTTTATTTTTTCACTTAACATTATATTATACTGACTTTTCCAAATAATTTCATAGTTTTTACAAATAAAATTTTAACTATGAAATATTCAGAGATAGATTAACCATCAATCACTGATAATTATCTTCTTTTGATTCTCTTTCTGATTGGCTTTTGCATTTTCCATCTTTTGAATGCTGTGGTGAAAAGCATACAGTTTCCCCACTGAGGATTATTTACTATAGATAGATTCCCAAAACATTCTGATCAAAGGCTAGTACATTCAACATTATTATTTGTAGTCAAAATATTAAAAACCTGCTCCTTTTCCTTAGGTTTCCATTCCAGGAAAGCTTCTATTATTCTTATTTTGCAACAGATTATTGTCCTTTAAGACAGAGCATCAAAGAGAAAGAGTATTTTCACCTACTCTTCTGAATGTACTGCGTTGCCTGAATTAGCCTCATCTATCTGTCAAAGTGCCCAGAAACCATGATGATAGGAGCTGTGGAAATAGATATCTAGCATATGGGAACCTGCTTATAATTTCTTGCTCACAGCATTTATCCCACATACAGCATTTATCTTTAAAAGAGCAAGACTAATGAACCCGTATGTATTGTTTTCTACTTATAGCATATCCTCATTTGAAATACATCCCAAGAAAAACAAAACTTTTCTAATGAATAAGGAATGGCAGTGTTTTATAGTGAGAAGTAGCATAATGTCTGGCTACATTTCTTGCTTTGCCACTTATCTTACTGACCTCTCCATTTTTTAAAAAATCAGAGAAACATCCTACTGCCTGGAAAGCTTTGATCATTTCCATATTCGTTTTCTGACACTGTGACAAAATACCGGAGAGAAATATAGTTAAGGGAGGAAAAGTTGATTGTGACTTGTGGTTCCAGAGGTTTTAGTCCATGATCAGCTGACTCCACTACTTTGAGCCTGATGTGAGGCAGATATTACAGTAGAAGGGTATGGAAAAGGAAAGCTGTTTATTTTTGACAGGAAGGAGATATGAGGGGGGGAGAGGAGGGAATAAGATTCTAAGGTTTGCAAGGTATCAGTGGATAATACACTCATGAGATTAGAGCCCTCATGATCTAACCACCTTCAAAAGAGTACACACACACACAAAGATAATACATAGCAATAATTTCATCTTGCTTCATAATTCTGCTTGTTCTCTTAACCTTCCTGCTTTGAACTCTAATCCTGGGCATCTTTGGCTTAGGCTTCATTCTCCTTGCCATTTCAGATCTTTACTTCAAAGTAAACCATTTGAGCCTCATCCTTTTAAATAAATGTCCACTTTACTCTTTAGACTGAAATCTAGCTGCTGTCTTCTGTACATCTTGCTAATAAACTTGCCCATCTCTCCTCTGTTGGGGATCCTACTCAGGGCTTTACCCATGACAGAAAATGTTCTATGCCTGAGGTACAGCCCAGCCTTAGCTGCCATCCTTTGTGAAGAGATTTTCCCTTTTCTTTCTTTGATACACTTTGCCCTTAGAGCTGAAAGAAGACATAATCATTTTCCTTTCCATTCTGTTGGTTTTAGACCAGCATTCTCCTTTCTCCTACCTTGTATCTTTGAAGATCAGTCTTTCTGGAAAGACCATCATCTTTGTCCTGAGACTATTACTTACAGATTTCTTCCCAGCCATTTTTCTGCTTTCACTACACATGACCCTCAGTATCATTTTCTTGTACAAGCTCTTGTCATCATTTGGAGGAACTTAGCTTTTCCATCTCTTTATTCTCTTTGCAGTAACTTTTTTTTTTCTTTTTGAGGCAGGGTCTCGCTTTGTGTTCAGGCTGGCTCTGAGCTCACTATGTAGACCAGGCAAGCCTCGAACTCAGCAATCCTCCTGCCTCTGCCTCCCGAGCGCTGGGATTACAGGCGTGAGCCACCACGCCCGGCACTGTGGTATGCGGTATTGATTGTTGGTGGATGTGAGTTTCCATGCCCAGCATTGTACGTGGTTACCAAGGATCGAACTCCGGACCTTGCGCTTGCGAGGCAGACGCCGTAACCACTGAGCTAACCCTCCAGCCCTCTTTGCAGTA
Organism: Thryonomys swinderianus; assembly: GCA_004025085.1. Lineage (NCBI taxonomy): Eukaryota > Metazoa > Chordata > Mammalia > Rodentia > Thryonomyidae > Thryonomys > Thryonomys swinderianus. Next base: position 5,159 of record PVIC010026059.1, read on the forward strand.
ACTTTTTAAAAATTTCTATCCACTCCCAAATCTCAAATTATCTTTCCTTCTTTCAGTCTCAACTTTTCACTTCATGGCATCCATTATGTACTCACAGTACTTCCCCTCATGTATCCTTTCTTTCTTTCCATTTTCTTTTGCCACAGTAGGAATTGATCCCAGGGCCATCACCCTGAGATGCATCCTGAGCCTCACTTTTTATTTGAGACAAGCTTTCACTCAGATATCCAGTCACACCTGGGACTTGGAGCCCCTGCTTTAGCCTCTGCTTTGCTGAGTGCCGAGATTGCAGACATGGCCACTGTAGTTAGCTATGTCTCCATCTTTCTAGTTTAAATTTTGCAATCCATTCTTACAGGCTGTTTCAAATCGTCCAAATTCTCTTGTCCTCTCTCCTTCTGCTGTATAACTCATAAAATTGCACTGTTGATTATGATTTTTCTTGCTGTTTCTGCATAATTAAGGGTAAAATAGTAGAAGGAGAGTTGAAATGCAAGAACTTAAATGGCTTCTCAACTCCACCCCCCAATTCTATATGTTTTAAAATTGACACCACTTAAATATTTCTCCTACTTTCTTTTCTTTTCCCCTCATTTCAGCTGAGGGTCTAGCGTCACGACGGAGAGAAACTATATTGTTATTTTCTTCATTATCTCACCGAGTGATCCAAGCCGGTCCCCCCCAGTACCTCTCCCCTTCTTTCTCACTAGTAAAATGAAGGACATAGCCCTTCTTCACATGGTGGTATTGCCATACACAGCTCAGCTCTTACCCTCTCTTACTTTATGAAAGTCTCTCCTCAGTTGCTCGTGCTCTTTTCCAGACATGACCATTCCTGAACGGCCTTTCCCCCACTACAAAGATGCTGTTTTATGTCCCACCTCTATGCACCCTTGACTCTGCACTCTGCTTGCTACTGCTCCACTACCCTCATCTTTTTTGTAGTCTGACTTCCCAAGAGGGACCTACAGAAGCCACTTTCACATTACCACTGAATTACTTATTTAAGAATTTATTAAGTGGCTTCCACACCTGCTACTTTACAAAAATTGCTTTTGTTAGAACTCCCAACTTCAAGGTAAAGTTTCAAAGATTAAATTTCTGTTCTCTTTACTGACCACCTAACAGGATCCTGGAGAATATCTGGTAAAAGAGTACTGCAGTTTGTTCAGATTAGGAAAGATGGCTGTTCCTATAGGCTTTTCTCTCTATTGTAAGGTGAATATTTCTTCTGGAAACCTCTCAGTGACCACAGGCAAGGGCAATAGTGTCTGCTCTTTCTCTTTCATTGCTAGTTCAAGCACGGATTGATGTCATGGTACTTCAAATTCAGACGTAGACTTAAGACATGTTCAGATTTATCAACATAGTGTGACTATGTATGCAAACTTGGCTAAATCCAAGGAATAATAAAAGAAAATAAACTGGAAAAGAACCTGGCAGGTAATATCGTGATGTCCAAGCATGGCACATTCATTGATAGCATCGTGCTTCTGAAATGCTCCCTTGTAAAGAACAGTCTGTGGTCCCAGTTTTCCTCATCTTTTTTGGCAGAAATTGACCCCAAAAGATAAATGTTTGCTTTACTTCTTAGGGATGAATAACATGCCACTTCACAAAATTTCACTGTGACATGTGACTAAGAGTTAGGTACAAATAACTTATTACTAAATATTAGCCAAACTTAGCTGAGTTACTTATTTGATATTGTATAATGTCAATTACATATTGGCATTCATAAACTAAAATGGCTAAATGAGTAGATCCTGTTGGAGGTTTTATTCTAAATTTTGACCACATATTTGGTAGTTTGCAATTATTTGGTAGTCTGCAAAAGTCTATGTGATGATACTGCAGCTGCATAAATCTAACAGCATTATGACAGGTTCACGGAAGGAAGAGAGCCTTTGGCTTGCCTCAGAGGGACAGGTGTTGTAGAACCACTGCACTCATCTTTGATTCTATGTAGCAGAAATCATTTTAGTAGCATCTGTTAGAGTTTGATTCTTACTTAAAACTAGTTATAAAAAAGAGGGTCCTCAAAATAAAAGTTTGAAGGCCGGAGATTTAGCTCAGTGGTTCCGGTGCCTGCCTCGCAAGCGCAAGGTCCTGAGTTCGATCCCAGTAACCACATACAATGCTGAGTTCAAGGCTTGCCTGGGCTACATAGTGAGCTCAGGGCGAGCCTGAACTACAAAGCAAGACACTGTCTCAATAAAAATACAATAAAATAAAATAAAATAAAAGTTTGTGCTTGATACTTTGCTCTTGGAATGAAAGGGAAACTCCTTCGTGTGTTGGATCTGAACTTTAAGACTTACTTGAGTCAGCTGGTGGAGGATTTGGGTAAGGCAGGCACGGATGCACCCTTTTGTTGTGGTGACTCTTAGCTTTGGATTTCTGGGACAAGTAACCAAATGACTTGTACCTCACTAAGTGATCTGTATCTAACTCTTAGTCACATGTCACAGAAGTAGGGTATAACACAGAATGACTTTTTATTTTTCGCATAGAAATACAACCTACTCTCAGACAAGAAGACTATGATAAGAGTGAGGATATAACCGTGGAACACATACCTATATACAGCTTATGTATGAAAACCTCGCTCCATGTTTTCTTTTCCGTTTTGTTGCCCTGTGTGCCTGTGAACACTCTGTCAGAGTTTTGGTCTGAGGTGTAGGAATCAATACTCTACTACTTTTCCTTTCTCCTGCCTTATTTCCCCCTTTCCCCCAGCCTGACAGTCTGTTTATTTGTCATGAATCAAGTGTAAACAAAGAAGTATGATTTTGGGTCTAGAGGCAGAAATCTTCTGAAACAAGGCTGATGCAAGATATGATGGCCTTTTAGAGATTTCTTGGAAATGAAAGGTTCAGGGGAGAGAATGCAGGGCTAAAAACCTGGTTATTTATTACAAATAAAGATTTTCAGGAGTTGGAGAGGAGCTTGAAGGTTTTCTAATGGAGCTTTCCTACTTCCTGGTATTGCTTTTCGGGATCTTTGAAAAATAAAAGGAGTATCCTAGACACCCTAGTCCATGGCTCTGTCCTAAAAACCGGAAAAAACTCCTGAAACATTTGTCTCACCACTTCTTCAGCTGTACACGGAAGTACACCAGCCTCAGCACACAAGTGGGCAGCAGGCTGCATGTGGAGGGCTCTCCTTTGGTGTTTCCTCACCCACCAGGCTGATTCCCTGTCCCAGAAGAGTCATGGAGCCATACTGTCTCAGGTGTGGAGTCAACCACTGGTACATAATGAGTCAGGTGAAAAGCTGGCAGAAGATTCTCTGGGGGAAAGAGCTGGTCTTTTCCAGGGCAGTAGGGTGAAGAAGCCAGGTCTCAGGTGCACAGTGACTCAGCAAAGGGTTGGAAGCCAGAGCAACAGACTCTGGCTTCTCTTGGCATTTGCACTGAGCTCCTGCTATGATCTCAAGGTGTGATCAATACTCCTAGTGTTAGGTCAGCTTCTCTCCTAGACCAGGGGTAGTTAGCTACTGGGCAAAAGGTAAATTTCAGCTACTAGTCAGACAGATCCTTTAGTGTGTTTAGTTCATCATATTTTGCATACTGGTTGGATGGAACTGTGGAGGCTACCTGTAAAACTAATTTCCACTGGGTTCTTTCCAAGCAAGCTCAAGGTGGATGTATAAGAAAACCCTAAGTACAGGTCTTCATCCAAGAGAGGCATTTACGAGTCTATTCAGAGTCATGCTTTCAATGGACAAACAAACAAAACAAGAGATAAAAATCAAAAGGGGAAAAGCAAGCAAGGCTCTGGGAATTCCAGCTGATTTGTGGAGCTGGCGTCCTGTTTCTGCCACACGTGCCACGTGACCTGAGGAGGGTGAGCAACTGTGGGTCCAGCTTCGCACTGCTGTGGTAACCGCGCCATACTGAGGTGGACTGAAGCTTCCAGGGCACCAGTGACATACGTGTTTCGTCACTGGCCTGCCCACTCTTGCCTTTATCAGAGAACCAAAGCATTATGTATATATTTTAACTTCACACCATGATGTCTGATTTATAATTTCCCGAGGGCAATATTTTTTTACAGCGACTGGCAGAATTTTTTGTTCTTCATTAGGCCTTTTATTAACCCACTGCCAGAGCTCTGTATCTAACCACTCCCAGTGTTTCAGTGATCATATTATCAGTAATAGCATATTTCCTCTGGGAGAGATGAATACAGTCTATTGCAGGTGGAAGGCTGGGAGGCGGCGGCACAGGCTGGAGCATTCACTTTTCTATCTGGGCTCTGCCTTCAGACTTTCCACGCTAAGCTTGCAGATGTTGCTGACTAGAGACCTTGATAGCTCCTTAATGTCGTTACTATGTATAATAGTGGCAGCCTATTTGTTCAGAAATTTTGATACACCTTCAACACCCTCCTCTGTAAAAAACAGACTCTGTCTGCACATGCAGGGAGTCAGGTTCCTGAGGTTCAAGGTATCTATGTCTTTACGAAAAAGTAAAATCTAGATAGTGGTTGTAGATTAGTTTGAAAAGAGAGCCACACCAGGTAGAGGCTGGTTCCTTCCTGTCTGGCTGAAGAACTCAGATGAAAGGGAATATCATTATCCTCACTGGTCTTCCGTTTAGAGAAAAAGAAATGGTCCCAAGCCAGGGCCAGCAAAATGACTATGAAAGATTTTGATATGAAAAACATTTGATTTAGAAGACGTTATCGAATGGTAGTGACAAGCCTCTGGCATGGGTATTATTTGTTTTCTTTTAAGACAAAAGATGTTAATTTAGGAGTTGTCTTTTCTGAACTAAACCTTGGGTTAAAATGCATTGTTGGCACTTTGCAGTAAATAACTGGGTTTTGGCCTGCAGTTTGGGCACTTGTCTCTGAAAGGTTCACCATCACTGCTATAGATTGTACATGGAATATAGACTTTTAGGGAAATACAGATTTTTGTGCATTTTGTTGGCATAACCTAATAACACCATTTTGTCTGAGCATGAACATTTACTAGGGGAGCAGACTTGATCAATTCCCTTAATCTTTTGGAACCTTGTTTGTTAAATGTTAATTCTAATAATGACCTGGAGAACACATTTTTAAAGATTCTAAATATGAAACCAAACAACCTACTTTAACGAGGTTTTATTCTGTGAAGTACTATGCAACAGTAGGCTCCTATGACATTAAACAAAATCCCCATTCATGTAGCACCTCTCAAAAATAAATACAAGTACCAAAATACATTGAGAAGAGATGGAAAACTAGCCATTTGCTCCATGACTACTATTTTAGTCATTTCATGTTGAATAATACAAAGGAAGAGGATTAAAGAACATATGTTCTATCCTTAAGTTTTTAAAGTATTGAGGTCCCTACATTTAATATCCTTTTGTTTCATTGACTCTGTTTTCCATACCATCTGAATTGTAGTCCAACTGGATAAGAAAAACAATAGCCTTCCTTTACTACCTGGGATCTTGACTATTACACTGACTTCACCTTCCCAATAAAGATCTTTAGTAAATTAGCCTGAAAAATTGACAGAAGTATCTCCCTGTGAATCTGAAGCCTTCCAGTAATGATGTGATATTTCACCTCCCCCCATATATGATTTATCTTCTCTACCTTTTCTTATTGACGTATTATCCTGGGAGCGTTAACTCCAAATTGAAGTCTGTTGCATTTAGGTAACATTTTCCTGATACAGATTTTCTATTGTATTTTGTAGAGAGAAAGACCTAGGGCCTGGACCAAACTCTGGTATATCCAGAAGATGAATACTTAAAGTAAAAAAGAGAAAGAAAGAATATAGAGATGAAATGGAAAAGACATGTGTGACTGGCTGGTCTTGAGTTAGTTAGGTGTTAGATGTGATTACTTGGTGATCCAGAGTGGCCAAAAATTTTCATTGAGTGGACAGGCCACTAGACCTGTAGATCTATCTGCTCAATAGATCTGTCTGTCTGACCAATGTCTTCTAGTGCCCTAAGATGTCTACTTTGACCAAAGACCCAATAAAGACGAAGAGAGGGAAGATATCAATGTCTACATTGGCACCAAGTAGACATCCTCTTCACAAAAGATGCAACACACAAAATAATCTCTATTTCATTAGCTGAATGAAACTAATATAATAAGTAATAGTACTTTTTAAAAGACTTTTGTTCCTTTTCTCAAAAGTGATGTCGGCACACTCAGGAGGCAGAGACAGGAGGTTTGCTGAGTTCGCGGCAGCTTGCCTGGGCACCATAGTGAGCCCAGGGCCAGCCTGAACTACAAAGCTAGACCCTGTCTCAAAAAGCAAAAAAAAAAAAAAAAAAAAAAAAAAAAAAAAAAAAAAAAAAAAAAAAAAAAAAAAAAAAAAAAAAAAAAAAAAAAAAAAAAAAAAAAAAAAAAAAAAAAAGTGATGTCGGCAATGAGATCTTGGAAGGTGACTTTGAAAAGCATAACTCTAATGTAAAGAAATGTTGTGAGAATTCCTCATGGATGCCTGGTATATCGTGGTCACTTGTCATCCAGTTCAAAATATTTTGAGCCTCATTGTTCCAGAGACTATGCCAGGACCTTCTCAGACATTATCTCATTTAATTCTCATTAACAAAGCTACGAGGTAGGTGCCATTAACTTCTTCATCCTCACAGGCTCAAGGGGATAAGTAACTCATCCAAGGGTACAGGTTCCAAAACTGAGGGAATCTGAATTTTCCCCATTTCTGTTGCTCTCCAAAGCTTTCCTTCTTAATCACTGCAGTAGCATCTATAGAAGAGTTAAACGCCAGAAGGTGCATAGAATACCAGAAGCGAGCTATGGGACTCCATTGCTACATGCTGCTATAGAGACTCTCAAAATCACCACCACACACATTCCTCAGGGAGTCTTACAAAAATATTGTTTGTATCGCAAAAGTAAAATGGCCCTTGTGTTTAAGTGCTGTTCCGTAGATAGCCACAAGGTGGCTCAGTGCGGAGTGACTGCCTACAGTGTGTAATCCCAGAAGGTAGAAAAGGTATGGGAACAAATGGGTGTTTTCAGGCTTATTGGGTTTCATAACATAGCTTCTCCCTGTCTTAAAAAACAAAGAAGCCACACACCTCAGCTGAGAGCTCTAGGTTGTCGGTGCTGTACCCCAAAGGGGACATACTTGAAACGGACCTCCACTTTCCCATAGAGATTTGTCAGCATTTCAGTGTCAAGATATCAGCTGCTTGTTGGTAATTTCTTTCTTCAAATGAACAAATTAAATCCAGAAAGAGCTTCTAAAGTTTCAAGCAAAGAAGACTGTGGCTTGATTTTAAAATACCACGCATGCAGGCACAGATACAGATGAACAACACACACACACACACACACACACACACACACACACACACACACCAGTGCACCCACACTGACTGCTGGAGAACACCTGGGTAGGTGCAAACCCCTCAAGCTTTAGCACTGGTAAGGAGTGCGAAGGCTTGCTCACTGTGATCAAACGCCCCCCTCCCTATACCACCACCTTCAACCTTTGGAAGACAAATCTTTTTAGAATGAAAATTCTGAGCAGGCTGAGAAGGGTACCGTGGGGTTTGCCCGTCACCGAAGCTGAAATGAACTTTTTCACCCCTTTTAAATATTTAAAAACAGAAGAGTCTCCTGATACAGGCAAATAGGTCATGAAGGGCCAAAAACTATATCTGAGAATATATCTGCTTTTGAGATCACAACTCCTGATCATACTCTGTCCATTTTGATTTGCTTTGCTTCCCAAATACGGAGTCATCGAAGTCTTAGCATAATGAGTTACTCATATAACCGCTGCTTCAGGAAAGGGAGACCTCTTTTGGGTACACGAAATTAATGTTCTGTTATTCAAACGGTGTCTTAAGGTGTATCACAGTTATCTTTTCACCTGGAATAAAGAACAGACTGAGTTAATGCCTATCCTCTGGGTACAAATGACTACCGATAGCTATTCTACTGATTAAGGAGAATGATAAGCTTATATGCATAGATGGTCATGAAGGCTTTAGAAGAGAAGATGAGGATAAAAAACACGTTATCCATCTGACAATCATGTCCTGAGCTGATTCTATGCTGAGATCAAATTCTGTTCACCCATTTTATTTTCTTTCCAAGATAGAACAACCTGTGGAACATTGATTTCTTGCTACAACCCTACATTTCATATGATTTGTTGGGAGTCATCTTTATTTAGAATGAGACTTGAGATAGAAGGAAAGCCTTGAAACAGTATGATTGAAATTTTAAAGTTATAGCCACCCTACCTACTCAAGGTTCCCTTTTGGCCTTCATTCCAGTCTGACTCTAGATGACCTTGTATTTACATTGTGCTATACTAGTAGCAACTGATCCAAGTTCCAACTGCGTTTCTAGCTTCAGTGACTTTTGCATGGTGACTTTTGCATGCTATAAGGCAGACTTGTCCTAAATTGAGAAACAAGGGTAAGCTTGGAGAGGAGAGAAAATAGGATAGGGAGAAAGAGAGACAGAGAAAGATATAGTAAGAGTGAGAGACTGAATCTTAAGACAGAGCAGCGTGATGAGAGACAGAGGATTGTGCTGAGGTTTTAGTTTCCCTGCCACTGTCCGTGAGGCTGTGAAACTCCACACCATGAAACTGTAGCACCAGAAAGGATTGCATTGATTTGCTTGAATTGGCTTTTGTCAATTCCTACTTCTTATAGTCAAAGGTTTCTAATGAATATTAGTCTGTGTATCTCTGTCATTCAAAGCTTGGCAAGAGGCTCTCTAGAATACGGTGTGCTGAAGAATGAACAGGTAAGGGATAGTCATCAGTCATCCAAATATCTGATAGGTTTTGTTTTGTGCCTTTCTAGTCCTTCCTCTTCTGGGAGGCCATTTGCAGTGATTCTCTAAGGTAGAGCTGAAGACCCCTTGTGCTAGGAATGTGCTTGTGGCAATAGAAGATTTAAGGGTCTGCTCATTGTCCCATCAGGCTCTTTGAAGGAAGGTCCGGGAACTTTTACTTCATTAATGCTGTAGGTGATTCTTCAACAGAACAGTTTCAGAACTGATGCATTAATTGCACTAAGTGATGGCAAGAGAACTTTTGTGATTGATCCCAGAGAAGCAAATGGGCTCCACCAATATTCTTGATTCTGAGATGAAAATCCATCAGAGTTTATTAGCTGAGGTACCCCAGCAATGTTTCTTTCTTCATGTCTGCTTAGCTCGTGTTCAGGCTCATCACTTAGGATTTTCTTGCTTCCCTTCCTAGTCCAGGTTCTTAATTACCTAGGTTTAGTAGTTCTTTTTGATTCAGAACTCTACAGTTTCTTCTACACTTGATCTTAGCCAAAAGGCTGAGAAGCGATCTGCAGTTTCTTCTAGCCAAGGATTCACCCATGTAGCTACACTTGTGACATCAGAGAAAGTTAGTTGTAGGCTCCCTGGAGGCCAGGGGCATGGTTTGGTATAAGTTTTGTTTAAGCTCTTTAAAGCATCTCTGGAACAGGACCAAGAAATGGGTGCTTAAGAAGGGGGGAAATCAATGGACCAATCAATATGATGAATATATGGTTCCATTAGCTACTTCCCGATCTCTAGTATCTGAATGATGGTTTCTGCATTTTCTTTGTTACAGGTTTTTGATGGAAAATCAGATTAGGGGAAACTGCTTGATTTGAAGCTGCCTCATCTTAAAGTCTAGTTTTGGACACTTCTACACTTGAAGCCTGAGAGACTTATAAGAGTCTCTTGGATCGACAAGTCTGTTTTCCTTTCTTAGCTCTCTCAAGAGTTAGAGACTACTCCGGAGACGAAATTCAATTGCCTCTAACCTACTCATTACCTGGTGACTTCACTCAGTGAATTCCTTCCTTTGCCAGGCTGACTTGAACATTGACCCTGAAACTTTTTCCTCAAGTGCCTTGTTTAGTCACATTTTACAACTCTACTCTTGACTGAGACATACAGGTCAAATGGTCATTTATCAAAGAAAGGTTTACAAAGTGAGTACTTCTTGTCAAGTAATTCTGTAAACCATAGAGGGAATGATTAGGGGACAGAAAGGGGTCCCACCACATTTGTAGAGCTTCCATATTGAATAATAATAGTTCTGCAGAGAACATAATCACTCTTCAAAGATGTTTCTAGCTCATTGCAAGAGAAGTAGAGCTACTCAGGAAGGATTTCTGGTTCACGGTTATAGGATAAACTTCCTAAACCCTAACTAAACTGAAGAGGAGGTTTTCAGAGAGGTCCTCTTCTTTCAGAGAGAGGTTCAGTATATACGATGAGTACTATGTCAATGTTTGTTTGTTTGCTAACCACTTACTAAGTTCTGAGAGCTTGTACTAAGCTGTAGTTCTAACAATGAAAGGAGTTTACCTGTTTAGCAGTTTATGTTTCTATTGTACAGGAGAATGACTTCCTAGCTTAAGTAACTATGCCTTTATTAGAAGTTATTATGATGTAAGGGGATTTCAAGTGCTTAAGGGTTTTAAGAGGGTAAAATTGGTTCTTCTTGCTTTGCTTGTATTTCCCTGAAGAATCTGCAATGAACTCCATACAGATCTCTAAATGAACCTAAGGAATGTGACCTTCTTTCTAAGTATTCCTATAGGAGATACACATGACAGAGGCCCTCTGGTGGCTTATTACCTAGTCACCAAGTTGGACATAGAAAAGCAACTAAAGAAAATAGGCTAGCATCTGAAACTCAAGTCAATGTTTGGATTAGAATACTGTGCATGTTGGGAGGATGTTGAAAAGTCATCAGAAAGATGGCCTTTAAAATTGTGAAGGTCAGACAGGGAGTTTATGATGACAGACTGACTGTAATGCAATACTGGAACAAAGTGGTGGCATACTTTTTGCCAATGAATAGTCTATATTTTGTTGTATCGGCCACTCTTGAATATTTATTAACATTTTACTGCTGAGTTTCCTGGCTGTCAGTGCAAGAACAAAGTCACAAGTATTTTTTCTAATGTTAAAAAAAAGATTTATGCCAATGAGACAAAGCTTGTTTACTCTTATTTGTTGGCTAATACTGTATATAACATTTCCAACAATGATTTCTTTCCACATGGATTTGATCTTACTTGTCCTCAAGTCCATACTATTGACATGTGGCTATGGGAAGCTGGTCACTTAATTAGTTTCAAAGTGGAACTTTCTGGTATTCAACTTGACAAAAGAATGGTATATTCCTTAATTCAACCTACTCAAATAACATTTGCTACACTAAATGTATTTGGCTTCTAGCAAGAACTAGGGCACAATTTGGCAATAACTGAGCCAGAAATAGTCAGTCCATCTATCTAGTACTTCTATGTTTAGAAATATGGTCTACCATGTCAGAAATAATATGAAACACAAAAGATGTTCATTTCAGTATTATTTACAATAGTTTAAAATGGGAAAATGTGCAAATTTTAAATAAATCAAATATTCCATATTATGTACTATCAAGCTTGAACTAGTAAGAAATAACATAGACTGGGTGAAGCTTATGATATAAAGCAAACAAGACAGACACAGGTCAAACTTAGAACAGTCCTTGATTTCAGGCACGGTGGAGTACACTTGTAATCCCACACTCTGAGAGGCTGAGTCAGTAGGACCACAAGTTTGAGCCCCGCTCGGACAACTTAGCAACTTAGGAAGATACTGTTTCAAAATAACAAATAAAAGACTGGGGATGTAACTCAGTGCAAAGACCTGGACTCAACCCCCTATACTCCTCCCATGCGAATAGTTCTTGAGATATTGTTATTTACTACAATATTATTATTAGCAGTGACTATAAAATGTCTGAAAAATGTTCATAGGAAAGCAATATGTTAGAGTGCTAAGTGCCATGGTTTTACCACCCAAAGGGATGATTAACATGGCACAACTCTTAGGGATGATTTGGCAGTTTTCAAATTTCGTGCAATCAGAGATTATTATCTTAATGATAAGAAAAAAGGGCCTGTAAAGTTATAAAGCAAAAATTGTACCATTAAAATGAAAGCAAAGTTCATTTGATACTCTCTTTTCATTGACTTAGAGCACTGATCTGTTTTTGAGTATTAGGCAGCAGGAGGCAGGTGCTGGAAGCAGGAGGAACTCTGAAGGCTTATACTCATGAGAGGTCTCTACTCTCAAGTGGTTAAGGGAAGGGGTGTCTCAGAAGGTCCAAAGCTCTGTGTTGAAAACACTGAATCTTCTAGAGAGGGCTGATGAGACAGGTGAGCAAAGCACTCTAGTGTGATCTGGAGCCAGATTGCCCAGGTTCATGTTGTGAATCTATTGTTTTCTGTTGTGTGAACTGAACCAGGTGTCACATTCTGTACTTGGTAAGAGCCCAGTCTATTAATGTGAATTGTTATTCAGTCAAAGACTTTGTTTCTGAGGTTGTCTATGATCCTTTTGTGCTCCTGTGACCTATGTTGCTTTTGGCCTCATTGTTTTCCTCTAGGTATTTCAAAAGAGCCAGTGGGAAGGGCCATGTAAATGTCATTCTGAAGTCTTCCTGGAAAGGAGAGAGAGAGACAGAGACAGGGAGGGAGAAGGAGAGATGCAATGAGAGAGGAGAGGAGGAAAGAGGAGAGGAGAGAGAAAAAGGAGCAAATTCCCAGTTATTCATTCCCAGATACTCATATCTTTCATAACTGAGGCTATCTTGTTTATCCAGGCCATCAGTTCAATAGAAGGGTCAGTTAATTCTAATCAATTAATATCCTAATCATCCATCTTGTTCCATTAAACACTTGGTCTTTGGTAAGGATGATGGTGTCTTACATATGGTTGCCAAGGCAATGACCAAAGCCTTAGAAAAAGGAAGACAACTGTAGGACACAGATCCCAGCAAACAACAATCAGTTTTATCTCATTGCTGGGGGTGGTCCACTGTTAATGGTTAGGGGACAGTGCGGGACCCTGACCCCCGTCTCTCTAGAGGACAAAATAACTGTGTCTAGAAGCAGCCCAGTTCTCTCTTCAAAGTATCTTTGCTGGCTCTTTGAGTTTTTTGGGGAAAAAAAAATCTACATTCTACTGCTAATTACTGACACACGTATATGCACACACAGAAAAGAGAGCTACAAGACTAGATAACTTCTCGAATTTTCATCCATTGGCATCATACTGAAACGTTTCCTTAAAAATATATCTGAAAGAGTTTAAAAATCAGCCCCTTCCCCATGGAGTCTTTCTGAGAACCCAGTTGTACATTAATTCTATTGAAATATATGCTTCACTTGTTAGTGAAACAAAACAGTTTGAATTCACTAAGGTCACACTATACCAGGCCTTTGCTCTGAAGTTAAAGGCTCTAAATAGATCAAAACATTCTTTGTAATGCCCTTGAGTGATCCATTTATTGCACTTAACTTTCTCATTACTTAAATGCAAAAGACTAAAGTTGAAGAGGCCAAAACATACATTTGGAAATTTCAGAAAACATAATAGGCTGAGAGAGATAATGTAATACTTCTCCATGAAGAAGAGAGCTTGAATATCTTGATTACAGCTTCCCTACCCATCCCTCACACATTCAAATCCAATATATGTGCTTTTATTAATGCGTGAGTGCAGAGATATGCATAAATGAATATTGATAAGGCAGGATACTGTATATTTATGAGATTTTATATGTTTTCACTTTATGTTTTATTTGTATTTATATCCAGTGCTGCATATTGTATATGTGTGTTTGTAAGTAGAGCAGCTACGAAAAGAAATAAGATTTTAATCGATTTCATAACATTTTGCAGCCCCATATATACTACATTGACTTCACTGATGTACCTTGGCATGGGGAAGGTAGTGACCCTTTGTGTTGGTCTCAGTGAGAACTTGTAATAAATATCTTAATGTTCAAGTGAGATTTTATAAACAACCTCATGATATAATGTAACCATATTCTTAAAATTTTACGTGCGTAGAAGTCAGAAATTTGGAGTTGTCATAGTAACATTAATTCTGGCCCTTTCCAAAAGTGCAGTATTTTGTCATATAGCATAAAATGTTAATGCTTTTGCCTCTGTGACTCGGCAGTGAGTCTGAGTTGCATTTGCCATGGAAATCATGAGTTTGGAGAGCTTTACTGTCGACATTTAAAATCAGAGACATAACATGTTGCACTGAATTTCCCTAATTAAAAAACACACACACCAGACAAGAATAACAAACTGGACAAAAGGGCAAAGAACAATGATGGTTATTTTCAAAATGAGTAGAACAAATGGACGGGAGAAACAGGAAGATGTTAAAACATTTGCTGGGAGAAACTTAGTGACGTGGACACGTTAATGCAGATACAGTATGCGTTTGAACACAGGCTCCAGCTTCAAGGCTGGTGCATTTTCCCATAAAGATCCAGTTCTCTGTCCAGTACAGGCAACATCTGGATGACATCCTGTGACCGACCAGCCAGGCAGAGTGGCACGCTCCTGTCCCGGGGATTAGCGAAAGGGAGCTACGGAGACATCCTCTGTGGGAGACCTTGGCAAATACTTGTTGGAAGACAGATAACCGATGGGGGATTCGTTTAAGAAAACGTCTGTCCTGGTCTATGATCCTATGATTTTGTAATAACAGTGGTTATTTTTCAATTTCCATATAAAGCCAGAGCTGAGAACTGGACACAGTTTGGATGTCCACTGCTGGTGGAAAAGTTTTCCACGTACCCCGTGGGGTAGAAGCAAGGGGAAGGCAGGAATGGTGGTGGAAAGAGAAGGGAGGAGAAGAGGGCTCCTGGCGCCTCAGACTGTGTGTGCGAGCTCTGGTGACACAGGCAGTACCCTGGATGGAGATCTGTTGGCATCTGGGCTTGAGCGGTTCCCCTCACACGAGAGCAGACCTACGTGCACACTTCAGTCCGTCGTGTCCTGCTGGAGGACCTTTGCTCTTCACGGAGGACCACCGTTCTTCACATTGCGGAGGTCAGAGCTCCAAGCTCGCTGGGCCATTCCGTGGAAGAGCAACAGAGCAGGGTGAGAGAGACAGAGAAGGGGCCGACTTTGCTGTTATAACAAACTCATTTTTACTACAATAAAACTCAGTCTGTGAGGGAATTCATTTCTGGGCTAAGAGTCCTCATGACCTGATCATGTCTTCAACATTGCTAGTGGTGATTACATTTCTGAACACGCTTTTTGGAGGCACGTTCAGCCATAGCAGACTAGTTAGTTTGTTCAGAAGCACACGTGCTCATGGTTTTTTGTTTCTCTGTGAGTTCTGTCTCTTTAACTGAGCCCACTGGTGATAATATAGTCTTACATCTCTACTCTTTTTGGAACTCGGCTCAATCTATCCCACTTCTTATCCATTCCTCTTTGTTTTTCTAAAATTCTTACTTTGCCTGGCAACCTTCGCATGTCTTTTACTCTTGCTCCTAGAATCTGGCAGAAGATTGTCTAGCCAGAATTCCCTAAGAATTTGTGATAATACTGATTGGAATCCATCCATGTAGCAACAGTTTCCTCCTCTAATAGAAAGAAGGCATACTTTTTTTTTTTTTAAAGGACAATACTATCCCTGTGTATATACTGTATTCTTTCTAGTGTAGAGAGTCTGGCTATGAGAGTTGGGGTACATGCACACTGAGTGTCAGTTTCCCTCCTCTCATAAAAGATAGCTGTTATTAAGTTAATGATGCACCTTAAAGTTGAAAACATTCTAGAACTCAACAGTAATTTCAATGTCCTTCTCAGTCAGCTCTTTCCAGTGATCCCCCATAGTTTTATTTCCTAAAATAACCTTATGTATAATTCCAGTTTTCTTATTATTTTAATTTCAGTTGCTAGTTCACTTTGTAGTTCAGGCTGGCGCTGAGCTCACTATGTAGCCCAGGCAAGCCTCAAACTCAGCAATCCTTCTGTCTCTGCCTCCTGAGTGCTGGGATTACAGGCATGAGTCTCCATGCCCAGCACTGTATGTGGTTACTGGGGATCGAACTCAGGACTTTGCGCTTGCGAGGCAGGCACCGGAACCACCAAGCCAACCCTCCAGCCCTGCTAGTTCACTCTTAAGCCTATTGTGATTTTCTCTTCCCCCACCATACTCCAATAGGTATCAAAGGTCATCGTGTATACTCATAGCTAATGTTAGTGGAAATATTCTCAACATCTTTGCTTTCCTCATCGGTTACATCTCCTCCGTAAGACTAGCTTTCCTCCCTGGCTTTTCTAAAGCTACTTTGGTAGTTTTCCCTTCCCCTTTTCTTTCTTGATTTCCTTTCTGGCTCCTCAACCTCCTTTCACCCCTAAATTCTAACACAATCAGAAAGTCTTCATGTATTGTTTCTTTTACCTACTAGACTAGTTGATCCAGTTGCTCAGCTGCATTTATCCCCTAGATTTGTGTTGCTTGGCAGGGTTAACACTAACCACGTAGAGTTATCTGAATTTAAATTACTTAAAATAGAATAAATTTAACATTCTTCTTTTAGTCATAGTAGCCACATTCCAAGTATTCATTAGCCTTAGGGGGCAGTGGGTGCCATATTGAATGGCACTGATACACAACAGTTTCCTTATTGCAGAGGGCTCTTTTGGACAGTATTGCTATGTATGTTGCTAATGCCCAAATTGTAGCTGGAATACAAACTCCCTACAGAGGTCCACAGTTTTAGATGACACGCAGAGGGAGAAATAAGGTGGGAACATCTTTCCACTTAATTATTCAGGTGTTTCTGCTGACCTGAGACAGTAAACTCTGGAGTTTGGTAATACTCCAGCTGGTCACAGTGGCTTTCTATATATTATTCATCGCACATGTAAGATTAACGACAATGTGTGAGAGGTTGACATCGTCCAATTTTTTCCTGGCAGGTGATACACTATAAGCATTTGAAGTGTCATGTCATGCATTCATGACATGATAGCAGTGGCCTACAGCTTACAGATTATAGGCTTCACGTGGAAAACTAACTTCAAAACCAGCAGAACACTACTTCCCGTGTGGTTTGCACTTCTTGCCTTGACATCCTCCCTATGTTCATTATCCTCTTCGAAATCCTCCCGAAGCTATTTCTTCAGGCCCCTTCGTCTGTCTTTATTCATGGCATCACCTTTTCCATGTCCTCCAGACCAGAACTACAGAGTTGTCTTTGCTTCCTTCCCTTTTCTTGCAGACTCCACTCATTCTTCCACCAGTTCTACAACATTTGTTTAATCTCTGTCCCTGGACCTCCTCGCCCCACTCCCAGTTCCATGACTACTTTCAGAGGTGCAAGCCTTATCAAAGCTACCTCCCTTGAGTGATTGTAATAGCTTTGTCCCTTCCCCCCACCGAATCCTTCCATCTTCCACTATTGGGATAAAAACTGTGATCATTCTCACCTTGTTTACACATATTTACCTCATTCCTCAGAACTTACTCAGACTCCTTTGCCCAACAGTTCAGTGATATCAAATTGTTTCTTCCTTTCAAACTCATTACCATTTCCATTTCTTCCTAAGTACTTCTTCCATGAACATATCCAAAGCTCTTTCTCCATGAATCTCTTTCTTACTTCTTATACCCCAGTTGTAATTTCTGTCTGTTATTCTTTGTATCTCTATCAGGAATTAGAAAATTAAGATCTTTGGGTGAGGTCTAGTCTATCTCCTGTACCATTTTTTAGCTAAGGATGGTAGTTATATTTTTAAAAACAGAAGAGTACTAGGCTGGAGATTTAGCTCAGTGGTTCTGGTACCTGCCTAGCAAGTGCAAGGTCCCTGGTTCAACCCCCCATAACCACAAACAACAATACCAGGTATAGTGACTCATACCCACCAATAATCAGTACCGCATACCACAGTCCCAGGCATGGTAGATCATACCTGTAATCCTAGCACTCGGAAGACTCAGAAGCTGGAGGATTGCTGAGTTTGAGGCTTGCCTGAGCTATGTAGTGAGCTCAGAGCCAGCCTGAACTACAAAGAGAGACCCTGTTTTAAAACAAAAACAAAACAAAAAAGAACAACTACAACAAAAAAACAGAAGAGTACTTCGCAGCATGCATGTGAAAACTATATGAAATTTAAATTCTAATGTCTATAGAGCCTATTAGGAAACAGTGACATTAACAGACGTACATATTAACTATGAATGTTTTAGGCTACAAAAAGTCCAGCATGGTCCATGAGATTGATATCCTTTCTCTCTGGTTCAATATAGAATAAAGTTTGATAATCTTTAAATTATATCCATTGTTACATCTCTCTCTCTCTCTCTTTATATATGTGTGTGTGTGTGTGTAACTTTTGAAATACTCATAAGACTTTTTACATTTCCATCATTGTCACTTAAGTAAGTTTATTTAATGTTTGTTTCCTTGTATTTCTAGCCACTTGATAATATATAAGTTACTTGAGAGAGTATGTATTGAATTTATTGCTCATCCTTATATCATGTGTTAGCACTCAGCATATGACCTTGCACATAGAATGGAGTTCAATACATACTTTTATTAAAGTGATAAAATATAGTTTGATATGTAAAATCACTCCAGGTTTACTTTGGTGTGAATAGTACATCATGTTATACATCCCTTAAATACACTCAAATACACACACAATTATACGGGCATACATGAATAGGTATTTATACCCAGATAAAAATATATCCATACTCAATATTTAGAAAGAGAAACTTAGGATTTCTTTGGGATATATTTTAGAAAAAAATATCACAAACAAATTATAATATTTGTCTGATATATATTCTAAATATTTTATATATTAATTACAACCTATATTCCCAAATGAATTACACTGTTTCTTGTCTGATAAATGCTGGATCCTATAGTAAGTGGTAGAAACTTTTACTTATGCAGTGTATTTGAGGTTTGCTGATCTATAAAATCAACTTCTATTTTTATAATTATGGATATCTTTTAACAAAAAATATATGGTGTTCACACAAATAATGCCAAAATAATACAGAAAAGATTCCAAAATTAAAAGTACTTATACACAATTCTACTAGCCAGATACTGTCTTCATAAATATTTTCTGTTTTGAGGAAGTTATTGCCAATATCATTTAAATTTCTAATAGCATTCATGAAATTAAAAAGTTTTTATTTGTGTAGCAACCTTTTGTTTTATGTTTGATGAATTGTGTTGTAATTAGGACTGCAGGTGTTTGGGTGTGTAAGTCCATTTTTAGTTTTAACATTTATTAGTACTGTGGCCTTGAGGTCAGATACTTACTTCTACATTTAGCTTTTTCATTTACAGAGGAAGAACACACCAGCTTGCTGAGAGGAACGACATATTTGAAACACTCTAACACAGTTATTGGTACATAGGAAGTGCCAGGTATAGTAAAGGTTACTAGAAAGGTTTTCAAAGCATTGATAGCATTCATTTTCTCTCTTCTCCTTGCTTTGCTATGGCAATGAATCAAAGTTGGCATTTATAGATTTGACATGTCTTTGCTTTGATTATGCCCAGAGATGCTCAAGAAGTTGTAGGAAATGCAGGAACAACTAGAGTTCCGAAAACCACACCACAGTCCAACAGGAAACGCACCTGGGGTGGGGGCGCAGTTCTTTTAATATTGTAATTTCAGAGATTAAAACAATTTTAACTTCCTTAGAACCTATGTATGACTTCCATACATTGATCCCTTTGTCACTCACCAGTCTATACCCACACGGAGTCCTGCTTTTTCAAAAGGAAAGTCTTGGCCGAAGAGAAATT
>PVIC010026060.1:0-24802 GCA_004025085.1 Thryonomys swinderianus
AAAGGGTCTTCCTAAGTTGCCAAGGCTGGTGTCAGTCTTGTAATCCTCCTGCTCAGCTTTCTGAATACGTGCTTTTATTTTTTTCCCCTTTCAAAAGTGATGTTTGTATTAAGGATGTCAGTAATTCTAGATTGTAGTTTATATTTTGAAAATTTCTATGGAGATTAATTTACATCTCATGGAATGTTCCTCTGTTTGCTTGTTTCTTTAAGATCCTGAGAGTTACCACAGCCTGCCCCATGAAATTGTGGTCAACCTTGCTGCTTTCTTTGAACTTTGTGATTCACTGATCTTGGTCTGGGTCCAGTCTTCACAGAGGATGGTGTCTGATGCAGATGTCCATGAGGTAAGCCAGTGCACCTATTTTTATATTAAATATCAAGACTTGACCTAAGGGTTTTAGTGGCAAGACTAAAATCTTTTAGTGTTACTGCATATCTGGTATTATTTGAGAAATCTAACTGTTCTTAGTTTTAATGTATAGCCACATATTTTAAAGCTTTGTGGAAATATAACTGACATAAACTGCATATATTCAGAGATCAGTTTCATAAATTTTGTTGTTTCTGTAACTAAATCTTATCACCACCATCAAGGTAGTGAACATAGCATCTCTACCACCTCTTTCTATTGTATCCTTTTTTTTTTTGAGATAGGGTCTCATTTTGCAGTTTAGGCTGGCCCGGAGCTCACTATGGAGTCTCAAACTCAGCAATCCTCCTCTCTCTCTCTGCCTCTTCCTAATTGCTGGGATTACAGGCGTGAGCTACCACGCCCAGTTTGTTAGGTCCTTTTTTATTTCTTTTTAGTTTCTTGCCTTACTCCCAACCATGTACCCATTGGTCTGATTTCATTTCCTGTAGATCATTTGTATATTCTCTGTTTGGAATTGTGCAGTGTATGTTGTCTGGATAACTTGAGATGCTCTGTATTGCTTTTTTCATCTATTAATAGTTAATTCTTGTTATTGGTGAGTAATACTTCCTTATGTGAATGTACTCCACTTTGTTGTTCATTTACCTCTTGATGGGTATTTGGGTTTTTAAATTAAATTTTACTTTATTAAGCCTTTTTTTATTTTAAGCCTTTTTTGATATCATTGTCATATATCAATTAAATGGAGTACAAATGGTCATAATAAATCTAGAGTTAAAGATCATAAACATTTTGATTTCAAGAATTTTATGTAATCTTAAAAATTTAACCAAGAACCACAGAGAGCACATATTTATGTTGGTTACATCTATTAGTATTTACCATGTTGGGAATTAAAATTAAGGAACCTTTAAAAAGATGTTTTCCTAAAAATAAAAGTATATTTCAAGTTCATATGAGTAATATGTTTATAATAAAAATAGGTATTTTCAAATAAAAATGAGAAAATTGCATTTTATGTTTTAAACTTAAAATTACTCTTAAGAGAAGAAAGCTCAATTTTTACATGTACTTCTGCATTGAGTCTCTTGTGGTATGTTACTTGAATTTAAGATTTTGTTTTTGTTTTTTTTTTTTCTTGAGACAGGGTCTCACTTTGTAGTTCAGGCTGGCCCTATGTAGTCCAAGCAAGCCTCAAACTCATAGCAATCCTCCTGCCTCTGTCTCCAGAGTGCTAGGATTATAGGTGTGAACCACCATGCCTAACACTGTGATATGTGGTATTGATTGCTAGTGGGTGTGAGTCACCATGCCCAGCATTGTTATATGTGGTTATCAGGGATCAAACTCAGGACCTTGCACTTGTGAGGCAGGTGCCAGAGCCACAGAGCTAAATCTCCAGCCTTGGAATTTAAGTTTTTTTTTTTTTTTTTTTTTTTTGGAGACAGGGTCTCACTTTGTAGTTCAGGCTGGCCCTGAGCTCACTATGGAGCCCAGGCAAGCCACTGTGAACTCAGCAATCCTCCTGTCTCTGCCTCCCGAGTGCTGGGATTACAGGCGTGAGTCACCACTCCCGGCACTGTGGTATGTGGTATTGATTGCTGGTGGGCATGAGTCACCACGCCCAGCATTCTATGTGGTTACCAGGATCGAACTCAGGACCTTGCGCTTGCAAGGCAGGAGCTGTAACCACTGAGCTAAATCTCCGGCCCTGGAATTTTAAGTTTCTAAAGAAAAACTACTTTCCTATACTTTTGTCAGTTGAGAATGGCAAAAATCCTTTGATAGCTAACTCTTTAATCATCAGTATTCTTCTGTGGGACTCTACAAACTTGAGAAAAAATTTTCTAAAGATTTCTTGCAGTGTAGAAACTCAATAGATGTATCCCTGAAGTCATGCATTAAAATCTGTTGGCCTAGTTTGCATTTTGTGTTTTGTGGCTCATTCATGGGTAATATTTAGAAATATTCAGGAGTTAGCTATATTTCACATTCTTTTAGTAAAAAAATAAGATCAGACTTGTAAAAAGTCATTACAAATCTCATCTGAAAACTTTGCAAATTTTGGAAAATTTGGAAATTTGTCATAGTCCATGCTCCAGATTTAGAGGTTTTGCTTGAAAGTTCACATTTTATCTCAGGCACCAAATACAGTTGGATCTCTGTTTCGACAAGTTCCACAGACACAGAGTCTACCACTTTAGGTGGAGATGATTTTTTTTTTAAAGTTTTAAAATTACAGACTATTTTCCTTCTCATTCTTTAAACAATGTAGCATAACAGCTCTCTACATCGCCTTTGTCTTATATTATGCTTTTTAAGTAATCTGTACATGATTTAAAGAAAGATATATGTATATTAGAAGTAAATATACCACTTATATATGGGACTCATCTGTGCTATCTGTAGTGTTATCTATATTGTTCTGCAGGACGAGTCCTCTGAGTATACTCGCAAATAATTTTCATAAAGTGAAATGTAAAATTATCCAAAGAGTAGACCTTTTGACACTTATAACAGAATAAAGAATTCACAAATAAAATTCATCACACATATCTGTGTTTTGTTTTCCAAAAATACAATAGTAGTTAAGTAGAGAACATCTTATATGAGAAAGTGATGTACCTATATGTCTATATAAAGTGGAATTGAGTCTCCCACCACTTCACATAAACAAGTTATCTTAAAATGGATGAAACTTAAATAGAAAAGGTGACACTAGAACTACTCAAAGTAAAGGAGAAAATCTATCCAATTTAAGGATATGCAAAGATAATCTTACGTTTTTCAATAAAAGAATAAATCAGATTTCAACAAGATTAGATCCTTTATGATCACTTCTAAGAAAAAACACTCCAAGCTATTTATAAAACACATGCAAATTATTTAAATTGATTGGAATAAACCCTTTTTTTGAGATGAATAAGAGATTTGGAATGCATGCTTCTCCAAAGATACATAAATGCCCAGTGAGAACTTGAAAATTTACACATCTTCTGTTATCAAGGAAGTATCAACTGAAACTACTATGATGTGTCATCCTCCATAAAAACAAAATTAGAAAACCTCTAATCACTATGATTGGCCAGTAATAAGTGGGAAGGAAATGAAACAACCAGAGCTCTCTTTGCTATTGATTATAATTCAAACTAGTGCTGCAGCTGCATTATTAGACATTTGGCAGTTTCTTATAAAATAATATGGACAATTTAATATGTGACCCAGTAATTTCATTTTAGTCTGAAGTAATAGCCTTGTACTTCAAATGTTAGGAAAAAAGGACTTTTTCTTTGTCTGCCTTAATATTCCTAAAAATATTCCTGACTAGCTTTATACTTTTCGTGTAAGTATGTTGAGTCTTAACTCAGATGTGTGTGAAGAGTCTTGCTTTGTTTTTAGATCTTAGGTTCTATGCGCTGGCGGGACCGGTTTTGGACTGTGGCTGATGCAGTAAAAGTGGATGCTCCAGGTCTGGCTTTGCTTGCCCTCCATTGGCACTGGGTCTTAAAACATTTGGTCCTCCAGATTCCCCAACTCATGCTGAGTCATGAAGACAAGTAAGAGACCTATTAGAGTAATAATGTTAATATCTACAGTGTTAAGTCTTAAAGTTAAAACTGTTTCTTCTTACCCTTCTTTGCTTTATTCTCTTGATCTTTTGGTGAATATAGTAAAATGTAAACAATTAAATACTCTTCCTATCTAACATATCCCCTTATCCCTCCTCCCTTTTCCTTTAAAGATACTATAAAGAAGTTCAGACAGTCTCAGAACATATTCAGAATTGTCTGGGTAGCCCAACTGGTGGCTTCACTGGTATAAAGAAGTTGCTGAAGTTCCTGGGACGACCATTTCCGTTTAAGGTATAGCACAAAGCATGTGGTAAATAAAAAGATTTGAACCCTTTTGAGTTTCTTATGCACTTGGGAACTCACATTTACTTAGACTCATCCTTGCCTGCAAAAGCTCAACTGTTCTATGAATACTGTTGATTTGTTGAGTATTATAATTCCCTACCCCACCCCCACTCCTGTTACCAGGAATTGAACTCAGGACCTTGCACTTGCCAGGCAGGTATAGCACCATTCAGCTGCATCCCTGTCCCTAAGTGTTATAATTTTACTTATTCTGAAGAGTGCTAAGCCTTGGTTGAGTTCTGTTACTATAAAATTTCTCCAGAGTTATAGAAATAAGCCTTTGTTTTCTCTCTCTCCCTGTCTCTCTTGTTATTGTATTGTTTGTTAGGGTCTCACTAGTTCAGATTGGCCTTGAACTCACTATATATATAGTCTTGGTTGGCCTCAGCCTCCTGAGTGCTGGGAGAGTATAGAAGTGTGCCACCACGCCTGGTACAAGCCTTGTTTAGTAGAGGTGTGAGGAAAATGTCTTAAATTTTTTCTTAAGTACATGTAGTATTCTAAGATGAACCACATACTAGCTCTTTAATAGGCTCTCGTGGGTTTTATTCTCTCAGGACAAGATAGTGATGGAGTGTTTTTCACAATTGAAAGTGCTTAACAAAGCCCTTGCCATCAGGGAATGGGTACCCGTCCTTGGTGAGAGTGGATGGCAGGAAGACATTCATCGTCTCCAAGTGATTGCTTCAGAGTGGACATTAAAGAGAAGTCTCCTGCAGGCCTGGGGTTTGATCCAGAGAGCTAATATTCTGGAAGATGTTGACCTGGGTATTATATTTTTGTATTTAGCTGGCTGACAATAGGGTTTTTTTCTCATAGATTTTTTGTTTTGTAGGGTTGGCATAAGTACTATTGAATAAGTGATAATTGGGCTAAATGTGCATATATTATGCAGGAATTAATTTTCCTTACAAGATTAATTCAGGCTCAACTTGAATAACCTAACTTAATTCAAGTTAAACTCATAGTCCCTTTGCTACCTGTTAGGAATTTAGACCAGGCCTTTTGACCAGTGTACTCTAATACATTTTATTTTGGTCTAAATTAAAGATGAACTGAGGAATCTTGTGAGTGTTCAGTGTTCAGAACTGAAAGCTAAAGGACTTCCACTTGGTTATTTGAAAGAAGAGCTTGGAGAAGCTTCTTTCTGGTCCCAGCCAGGCTTTGCATCCTTGATCCAACTCACAAGGAGTGTTCAGCTGTGGCCTGCAATGGAGTACTTGGCTATTCTTTGGAGATACAAAATAACAACTGATTTTATAACACAGGTCTGTCTGAAAAGGTAGGCTGATTTTTGGTTCGTTTTTGTAATAAAAGTTCCTTCCTTGTTTTTTCTTACTTTCCTGTCTTTGTATCCTATGTATAAAGAAAGAAGGGACTTGTCTTGTGAAGGAATGATTGGTGAGGTACTAGGAGGTCCTTTGCCTCTTTGGAAAGCCACATCTTGAGGGTTCTCTACTTATCCTTAATTCATTCTTAAAAATCATAAGGTGTTTTACCAGTAAAGTTTCTAATTAATAATAAGTACACAAGATATTTTGTTTATTGTCTTCTTTTACATAGCAGTTTGTAAATAATTTATTGATAGTCCTTATTCCAACCTATCCCTGTTTATTTTTGGAACAGGTGTAGTAAAAATCAACAACCCCAAGTAGATGAGGAGATAAGTTATCATATCATGTTTTGTCTTAAATACACACCAGTGGCACCTCAAGAACTTCTTGATCTTTGGTCTTTGCTGCACTACAAGAAGGTAAAAACCAGAATCCAAAAAAGGAACCAAGCCTCTTTTATACTGAATTGTGTAGATTTTTCTATGGCAGACTTGCTGTAGAACACTTGTTTTATTTCATCTCAAAATTCCATGTTGTAGTCAGGCATGGTGACACACCTTGCACCCCAGCTGTTTGGGAGACTGAAGGAGGAGGATTTTAAGTTTGAAGATAATCTGGACAGCTTAGGTGAGACCCTGTCTCAAAAGAAAAAGAGCTTAGGGATGTAGCTTAATGTAGAACACTGTGGGTTTGATCTGCCAGAAAAGATAAAACAACAGACAAAAAATTTTGCTGACCCCAGGCTTATCTGAACCACCTCTTAAAGTGGGAGAATTTTGAATATTCTTTTGCAGTAATTACTTAAATGTTAAACAGTTCTAATCATGGGAACATTCATTTGATTCCAGTTAAGTGAAGTGAAAATACTTGATTTTTTAAAATTTCCCATTTGCTTGAAAACACAGTGCTTCCTCGATCCTCAACCTTAATTCTTTTGACAATTCCAGTCGCAAACCAAATTAGCCCAAATTGGGCCAAACTCTAACCATGAAATTTTCTTTTTTTTGAGACAGGGTCTCGCTTTGTAGCACAGGCGCTGGCCCTGACCTCACTATGTAGCCCAGGCAAGCCTCAAACTCAAGCAATCCTCCTGCCTCTGCCTCCCAAGTGCTGGGATTACAGGCGTGAGCCACCACACCTGGCACTGTGGTATGTGGTATTGATGGCTCGTGGGCGTGAGTCACCACGCCCAGCATTGTATGTGGTTACCAGGATTGAACTCAGGACCTTGCACTTGCGAGGCAGGCACTGGAACCACTGAGCTAAATCTCCAGCCCTGAAATTTGTTTTTTGACCAAGGTTGATTGATAGAATCTTCAGATATTACTGTGTCTAATTGTTCCTTTATCTCCAGGTGTCTGCTGAAGAAAGAATTTGTTTGTGGTCTGAGTTATTTAATTCCACATTTACATCTTTCTGGAGCAGTACTGTTACCACAAACCCAGAGCACTGGATAATGTGGACCCCTCTGCTTGGTATGCAGCACAAAGAGGCACCCAGGTCCCTTTTGGACTCTACATGGAAGGTTTGTAGGCATAAAATCATAAAAATGTTTGATGATAATTGGAAGAAATTATCTAGTGTTAACTAACAGATCTAGTGTTAACTAACCATTTATTCCTTTGGAAAAACACTTGAATACATAGATGACGGTGATACATTATTTCTTTTGTATTGAGTCATACTGTTGAAATGTGTTTAATCTTTAAAGATTTGTTCAGTTTTGTCTTATAGTCATGCAGGTTTCTTTTATGAAAATTTTTTTTTAATTACAAAGCAAACCACAGTAGTGTGTTGTGTGTGTATATATATATAGTTAGAAATAACCAGTTTGAAGGGTTTTTTTTGTTTGTTTGTTTGTTTTTTTTGAGATAGGGTTTCACTTTGTAGTTCAGGCTGGCTCTGAGCTCACTATGTAGTCCAGGCAAGCCTCGAACTCAGCAATCCTCTTGTCTCTGCCTCCCGAGTGCTGGCATTACAGGCGTGCACCACCACACCCGGCCAGTTTGAAGTTTTGTGTTCATTTTTTTTATATGTATATATATATATATATATATATATATATATATATATATATATATATACACACACACACACACACACACACACACACGCGTAAACAAAAATAACACTGTTCATTCACAGATATATTATCGAGATGTGTACATTTCATTCCATATTATTCTCTTTATGTTATTTCATTGTTAGGGCCAGGGATTTAGCCCAAGTGGTACTGTGCCCGCCTTAGAAGCACAAAGGCTAGAGTTCTATCCCCAGTACCACACACACACACACACACACACACACACACAAATGTTATTTCATTGTTCTAACATACCAAAATGTATCGAATCACTTTCTTATTTCCTGCCCCCTTTTTGTTTGGTGGTGGGAATTGAACTGAAGGCCTTGCACTTGCCAGACAGACACAGTACCACTGAGCTAAATCCCTATCCCTTAGGACCCTTCTTTGAACAAGCGTAGCTACATTGAGTAGCCTTATATAAATTTGCATTTGTCTTGATTATTTCTGCAGATAACTTTATAACTTTTGGTCAGAGTGACTATATGTTAAATTTATATGTTTATAGTACAATATGTAACATAAGTAGGTCATATATGCACATATACATATGTATATGTGTGTGCCAGGGATGTAACTCACCAGAACAGTGCTTTCCTGGCAAGCATTAGTCCCAAGTTAACTCCCCAGTGCCCCCCCAAATATCCCACATATATATGTGCACACATATGGGGGGCCTGTTATTACACTACCTGGGGAGCTGGCTATTTTTCCTTTTTTAAGTGTGTGAGGAACCGATATATACATAGGCCCTGAGGCCCTGAGGCCCTGGGCTTCCAAAGGACAGAAAGCCACAGCAGTTTTCAAGGACTTGTTTCCATGTGCTTAACCACCTTAGGTGGTATTAACCTGTCTCATTATTTCAATTGAAAGCATTTTGTCCTTCTTTGAGTATTAAGTTTGAACATCTTTTCAATTTATTGATCATTTTATATGAACTTTTCAGTCATAGCTATCATTAAGTTTTTAAAAAATATTATTCAGCATGCTTTTCTCTGTTTTTTTGTTTGTTTGTTTGTTTTGGTTATGTTTTTGAGACAGGGTCTTGCTTTATAGTTCAGGCTGACCCTGAGCTCACTAGGTAGCCTAGGTAAGCCTTGAACTCACAGCAATCCTCCTGCCTCTGCCTCCCGAATGCTGGGATTGCTGATGTGAGCCACCACACCCAGCACTGTGGTATGTGGTTACCAGGGGCTGAATAGGGACGTTGCGCTTGATGGGCAGTTGCCGGAACCACTGAGTTAAATCTCCACGTCATACTAGTCTTTTGAGACAGGGTCTCACTGTATTTCCGCCTGGCTTTGAACTCTTGCCCTAATGGAGATCTTCTTGCTTTAGCTTCTGGAGTACTGGTGTTAGTTATGCATCACTACACTTGGCCTTCTATTTAAATTTTATCTGTATATCTTTTGTGAGATAGGGATATATATATTTTTTCTTTAATATAAGGAAAAGATCTAAAAGCACTGTATTAACTCTTTCTCATTTATTTATTTTGTTTTTGTTTTGGTGATGCTATGTGAAATTTTCTTCTTCTTTCCAGTACTAAGAGTGGAACTCTGGATCTTGCACTTTCCAGGCACTTTTGATGATGCTAGGGATTGGATCAAACTTAGAACCTTGCATGTGTTAGGCAACTTTGTACCAGTGATCCATATCCCAACATTAATTCTTTGCATTCTCATTGTAATGCTACCTTTATAATATACTTTATTGTTAGAAATGTTCCTGTTAAATATTGTTAGGCTATATTGTGTTACTTTATCAAAATTAGTTTTCTGTATTACAAAACACTTTACAACCTTTAATGGTAAAATCTATGGATCCTAAAGAGTCACATTGCCCACCTAACATTTTTTGTGGGCACCTATTACTGTGTCTGAGATTAACAGTCCAAGGAGCACAAGCTTGGAACATTTTTCTGTCTGGCTTTTATATTCATCTTTTAACTCCTTTTCCTACCTCCAATCTACTATGAGAATGGCCTCCCTAATTCCCAAGTGTGTAGGGTTTCTCAGGCATCACTAGAGCTTGAATTGTTCCTTGCTACTTGGAGAATGGAGTTCATATTACTTATTTTTTCTTTTTATTTATTTTTTTAATTTACAATTTGTTAAGGCCTATTAACACTTCGCTCCTTTCTGCCCTTCTGCTCTTATGTCTGGCTGATGTTTCCTAGTTCCAAGCAACCTCAGCTTGTTTATTCTCCTTTTTCCTCTCAGGTGCCTCCATATCCATGTGGTAAAGTTGTTTGGGTTTTTGGTTTTCCTTCAGGGCCCTGGCAGTTTCTGTACAGCTGTGTTCTCGAAGTGCTGCTTTGAAGTGTTGACCAGCAGCTGCAGAGCAGGTCCCTTTGATGTGAGCGGCCTTCCCATTCTGTCCTCCTCCCATGTCACCATGGGAGAGTGGGTTGAGAGAGTCCAGCAGCTCCAGGACCTTAATTCATTGCTTTGGACCAACATGGCTATCTCTTCAGTAGCAGAATTCAGGTATTTCCTGCTGGAAGCAATCTATAAAGCTACCGTGTATTGTCCAGAGCGTGGATGGAGCACAGGCTCCATCAGTACTTGCTTCTGAAGTGACTGGTTCCGGTGTGTGCTTAGTGAGGGTGTCTTCCCTATGAGTCTACGTGTTTTTACTCCATGAGATGCCACAATGAATTGGATGGTTCCTCTGTGCTGAGCATATTGCTATGGAGGAAACATGCTTAGGAAATCACTTAAAATGATTGCATGAAAACAGAAATTCAACTCTAGTTATTTCTTAAACAATACTAGTGTATGAAAGTGATAGTTCTTGCTATAGTTAATCCTTATGTGCTTCCTTGTCTTCCCCACAGACGCACAGATTCCCAGCTCCAAGGGCTGGTATTGTGCCGCCACCTGATGGGCCTAGGAGAGCTGTTCCCAGAGCCCCAGCAGCAAGAATACATGCAGAACTGTGAGCTGCTGCTGCTTGGGGACAGCCAGGCCTTCCAGCACATTTGCCAGACTCTTAAGGACTTGGCTAGTCAGGAGACACTGCCCAAGGAATTGCTCTGTCTCTTGCTTACTTCCCTACACTACTTTTTTGAGGAAGAAGAAAGTAAGAGGAACTTGCCTGAGCCAGCCCAGCGTGGGCGTCTTTGGGTGAGCCTTGCCTTGCTCCAGATTCAAACTTGGCTTCCACAGTCACGCTTCGACCCTGCAGTGAAGAGAGAATATAAGCTCAAGTATGCCAAGGAGGAGGTATGGGAGCCAAGAGTTTGAAAGTATATGCTCTTACCTTGCTTGACCGGTTTGCTTTGGGTACTGCTCTTTTTATTCCCTTGTGGCTCCTCAGATCACGAAGTTATTTTGCATAAGCTACCTTAGGATTTCCTGTGTGTCTTTGAAGACTGTTCTTCTCTATGAGAGTTCTTTTCTCTAGGTTAAAGGTTACAGAGGGGCCCTTCCTAAGTTTCTGATGTGTCTACCAATAGGTATGATGAGAAAAGGACAAGAAGGTATTTTGGACACTATCAGAAATAGTGGTGTTCCTCACAGTTGAGATTCTTTATACCTGAACTAGGTTTTGGGTAATTTGGATTTGGACTTGGATTACTATTTTAGAGAATAATCCATACGTCCTGAGATTCTGAAGTTTTGGTATTTATTATCTAAAACTCAGGAATAATGTAGATTGAAATGTAGTATCCTGTGCTATTTGAACTCCAGCCAAATTCAGGAATTTATTAAGACCATTATATACTACTTGTGTATTTTCGGTAAGGAAAATTATGTTAAGGTGAAGGCTAAGCTGCTATAGAGACTCAGAAATTTAGTGGTAGAGCAGTTGTGAATGAGTGGTCCATATGAGTAGAGCAGAGCCACCTGTCTTTGAGTCATTCAGGAAGCCACATTACTTCCATCTTGTTGCTGTACACATCCCAGGACATCAGGGTGTTGTCCTTGTGTGCATGGAACACAGCAAACCATTTTCTCACTTTTCCATTAGTTACATCAGCTGCAGTGTGAGCAAAAGATCCGAAACCTGTCGTCCCAGCTGCAAACTGGAAGAGACTTGGAAGATGAAACAATTATGAGTTACTCTCATCCTCACATCAGGTAAGGCAGGAAAGTGATTTGTTTTGAAGTCTCTACTTTTTAAAAAGACATTATAAAGTTTACTTTTCTAATGTAAGTATAGTGTTAGGTGATGATGTACATCTGTGAACTACACCAGCAAAGATATCCCAAAGCCTTTGGTATAGTCAGGAAAATGGTATAATTTAAGAGAAGGGGGAAGATACAGGACCAGTGTGGAAGAAGCTGAATGTGATGGTGTCAATTTTACTTTTTTGCTACTCTTGGTAGTGGGTCCATTGCCTTAGCAAACTGCGGATTGGTGTCCACATCAGCAAAACGAGAATGATTATAGTTCCTTCTTCAGTGTTATGGAGAGGCTTTGGTGAAATGAAGTCTAAAGTGCTAGCAAAGTGTGGCATGTGGTAAATGTTTTACAGTTATTATTTATTTTCATTAAAATTGTCAGTATTATCCTCAGTTGCTGAAATGTTCATTCTCTTCTTAGCTGAGGGCCTAAGCTAAATTTATTATTCTTTTGACAGAATTTACATATTATGTTAATTTGTCTTTAGATTACTTCACCAAAGGATTGATCAGCTGGAAAATACAGTCTACAGGCTATTAAAGAAGCAGGCTTTCAGACCCCAGCTGCCAGCCTATGAGTCCCTTATACAGGAAATCCACCATTATGTCACCAGCATTGCCAAGGGTGACAGTGTTCAGGATTTGCTCACAAGGCTTCTGCAGGCCCTCCTTAAGGATGGGATGCGATCTGCCCAGGTGGCTCACAGTCTTCTAAAAGAAGAGGCTTCTTGGCAGCAGTCACACCACCAGTTCAGAAAGCGTTTAGGAGAGGAGTATGCCCTGTATCCAGACATTGTGACTCCACTACAGGCCTCCATCTTGCAGTTACAGCATGGTATGAGACTTGTGGCATCTGAACTCTACACCTCACTTCACAGCAGTGTGGTTTGTACAGATACGCTGGGGTCCTTGGCCAAGGCTTTGTTGGCTTTTCCATCAGTGAGTCCCACCTTTCCCACCTACTATGCTCATGCGGATGCTTTGTGTTTGGTAAAGTCAGAGGAGGTTCTTCGAGGTCTTGGGAAGCTGATGATCAAACGTTGGGGAGGAAAGGAGCCAGAAGAAAAAAGCCAGCAACCCTGCCCCACCCGGGAACAGCTGCTAATGAATGCACTCCTCTACCTGTACTCCCATGTGCTGTGCAAGGGTGAGCTGGACCAGAGGGCCCTCCTCCTCTTCAGACACGTGTGTCAGGTAAGCTCATCTGAACTACACAGCAGAATGGCCTGCAGAATAGTATAATTACTCAGCAGGTATAGAGACAGTGTTTAGAAAATGGAAATTCTTGTCTTCCTTTCTTTTCCTCATTTAATTACCAAGTATGAGGTGCTTTGGCTCTTGGTTTTTAAGAGATGAAAAAATAACTAGTGATACTAGGCTTTCTTTTGTGTTAGGTTTCCTATTGCTAGGACTCAGTCCCATCATCCACAACTTTGAGGAGAGGGTTTTTTTGGCTTATGGTTCAGGGGATTTAGTCTGTGGTCAGGTGGCAAAAACATCATGGTAGAAGGGCATGGTAGAGCAAAACTGCACAACTCAGCCAAGTAGCTGAGCAGAGGAATGGTGCCCAAGAGGAAGGGGTGAAGGACAGGTGCATGCTGAAAGGCCACTCCTTCAAGACCCGCCTAGACAAACCCCTAAATGTGCTCTACCAATCCCCCAGGTAGATCCCAGAACTGATAAGGCTGACACTTCATGCCAGCTGCCACATTACATACCTTGTCAACTCATACCCAATATATCATCTTAAAGTATACTTAATCTCCAAATAAGACAAATTCGTATCATTGAACAACACATATCTATCTTGTATACAAATGGGAATGCTACCCAAAGTGTTAATTGTTCTAAAATTTTTTAAAAGTCCAAGTTAAGTCTCTTCTGCGATTCAAGGCAAACTACTAGCTGTGGACCTCTGTAACAATCAAAAACAAATCAGACAATACCAAGGTACCGTGACACAGAGTAGACGATCCATTTCCAAAGGGGAGGTATAGGGTAATAGAAAAGAATAATAGGACCAAAGCAAGACTGAAAGTCCACAGAATAAACATTAAGTCCTGTAGTTCCATGCCAGACTTCCTGGGCACGTGATAAGTTTTCCTTCCGGAGGGCTTGATACCTCCCACTCTGTTGCCTTGCTCCTTGCTCTTAGCTAGCTCCCAACAAGACTGCAGCTCTCCGTGGCATCTTTGACCTGGGGTTTCCATTTTACCTTGTGCTTCATTGTAAGAACTTCATCCATTGACCTCTTAGGGACTTCTTGCTTATCTCCCCTAAAACTGTGCCTAGCAGCTTCTCAGAGAGTGTGTGGCTGAAATGAGTCGTGAGGGACTAATTCCTTAGATGACCTTTCTCAAGCAGGGTCCTCAGGGATCTCTAGTCAAATCAGAATTGTGTATTTCTACACCCTAAGCCTGCTATGCAAGAGATTGTTCTGATTTTTTTTTTTTTTTTTGGGACAGGGTCTTGCTTTTAATTGATGCTGGCTCTGATCTCCTTATGTAGCTCAGGCAAGCCTCGACCTCACAGCAATCCTCCTGCCTCTGCCTCCCGAGTGCTGCAATTTCAAGTATGAACCACCACACCCAGTATTGTGGTGTGGAACTGGGGGTTGAGTTTGGGACTTTGCACTTGCCAGGTGGATGCTGGAACCACTGAGCTAAATCTGTGGCCCAAGATATAGCTGATTCTTGGATGCCCTAAGTCTTCTTTCTGTCCATCTGCAGGGAACCCGTGAATGATGCTAACTTCTCCAGCCCACCTCCCTTGGTCCTAGCTTTATGCTTTATTTTTTTGGTACTGAGAAGTGAATTCTGGCTTCATTCTTGTCACTGAGCTACATCACTGGTCCTGTGCGTGGTTTCTTCTGGGCAGTTTTTCAGAATTTTTGATCTGCTTCTTACCCCTGATTCTCACCATAAATCTGACTAAAATGAACTAGCCTTATTCCATGCTATACCATGAATCTTGACCTGCTTTGAAATTTTGTCCACCAGATTATTTTGTTTAGCAACCTTAATCTCTGTCTATTGCAGTGTGTCAGGGCATGGGCAAGGTATAGACAAATCCTCTGCCAGAGTGTAACACATGACCGCTACTCTAGCCCCCATTGTGCCCTTGTTCCTAGCTGAAACTTCCCAAGATGGTCCTTTCCTGCTTGTGTTCCTATAAATATTCTGGTTTTCTGAGCACAAACCAGAATTGCCCTGCGTGCTGTGCTTGCAGCTTTCAAGTCTTCTCATACCTGCCTTTCCAGGTCTTTTTAGCTGGGTAGGGGCCTCCCCCTATTTCCTAAAGGTTTAAAACTACACCCTCGGGCCACAGTAATGACCCTGTTTCTCTAATATAAATTTTCTGTATTAGGTTTTCTGTCCCTGGGACACAACATCTGACAAAGCTTAAAGAAGAGGTTTAATTTGGTTTACAGTTTCAAGGGATTCATTTTGTGGTGGACTGGCTGCAAGGCACAAAAAGAGGCAGAAGGGTTTGTTGGAGCAGAACTGCCCAAATCATGGCAGTAGAAAAGCAGAACAGGGGCGCAATGCCAGAGAGGAAGGGGCAACGATGAGACATGAGATACCAGAGTCACACCTCTGTTACCTACTTACATATGCTTTTGCCAGTTCCCCAGGGAAGAGCTAAAATCCGGTCAAGTTGACACTAAACATTGTCCTTGTGAACTGTACTGCAAACATTTTCTCTTACTTTCTCAGCTATCCTTTAATTTTATTGACTGATTTTTCCCTTGTAATTATACCAGCTTTGATCATTATTGAGAAAATAACGTTTCCTTTATACAACATGTCATTGTAGGCAATTAGAATAAGTACAAGCAAAATTTTAAAGTAAACCTATCATTTAACCCTACAAACATACTAGAACACCCCTTCTAAGCTTGAGCACACATGCATTACATATATTCCTATACATGCATGTCTGACACTAAATTTTTATAGGCACTGTGTCTCAACTGTTTACTGATTTTTTTTGTTTGTTTAAATAGCAGCTGCTCAAAAACATATCAAGAAACTCCACTGGTTAAGGTTCAGGCCCCAACCTGATACATGTCCTTAAAATGCAAGAACTTTATAAAATGTGCAGCAAAGTGCTAAAAAGTACATTCTGTTTTATAAAATTTAACCAGACCTAATTGCTATTACCTTACTCTTACGTATTTCTTATGTATCTAGTAATGAGTGATTTTGTACTGCATGTGTATGCTCTAATTCATTTAATTCCTGTTACTCCTTTTTGAAAATTTATGTTTATTTGTAGTTTTATTTTGGGAAAACCACAGGGAAAAATCACAAAGCCAAAATAAAGAGTCTTACAGGTATATCTGTGTATAAATTTGGGAGATCAGAACTGCTGGGACAAAAATTAAAACACATTTGAGTTTTCAGAACATACTACTTTCTTTGATGGTAGATTCTCATTTTGTCAACCCTCAGTGTCATTTGTTGTTTTCTTGAGTTTGTACTTTTTTCCAATTAGGGGTCTATAATCATAGAGGTAGTAGAGGATTCAAGATGTGTCTGTGGTGAAGCATAGTCCACTTTTCCTTGGTGATACTTCAGAACCACCTGCCTCTGGTCTAGTCCAAAGTTTGCTTTCCTGAGCTCTGGACCAGTTTCTGGAAATACCTGCCTAGTGTAGTCTCAATTGCACTCAGGTCCAGCTAACCCTGGGCACAAAGTGCCACCAGCTCTAGGCAGGAAGTTCCATTAACTTCATTCTAGAATGTATTTAACAAGGGAGTATCTTAAACTTGTTCCTGAAGATATATCAATCCAGCTATCCCCCTGTACCAGGGATTGAACTCCAGACCTTGTGTTTGTCAGGCAGGTGCAGTGCCACAGAGCTACAGCCCATTTGTTCTTAGTAATAATCAGGTTCTTCGATGTTAGCTATTACTTGTTTTGGAGTCATGGTACTTTGATTTTCATGATGAACTAAGTATGAATCTTGCCTATGTTCATTGCAAGTGCTGTCTGCATGTGTGCCTTCTTAGGAGATCATCAGTGAGTGGGATGAACAGGAGCGTGTAGCCCAAGAGAAGGTGGAACAGGAAAGCAGCCTGTACAGGTATAAGAGCAGGAACTCCAGGACAGTGTTCACTGAGGAGGAGGAGGATGAACAGGAATTCAGAAAACGGTTTCCACTACATGAAAAGGTAGGGTGATGTTGTCAGGTTTTGTTTGGGAATTAATTACCCTGATGCCCTATGCATTACTTCTAAAAGGATCTGTATTGATGCATATGTCATTTTCTTATGGTTCATATTTCTTTCTGTTTTCTAATTTTATTGTTAGGATTTTGCAGATATTTTGGTAGAACCAGTTCTAGAAGAGAAAAAAGGAATTTCAGATGGGCAGGAAGATGAAGAAGCCACAGACCCAGCTCTCCTCTCCCAAAGTTCAATGCATGCAGTGATGCTAATACACCAGCAATTATGCCTCAATTTTGCTCGCTCTCTGTGGTACCAGCAGCAGACTGTGCCATCACATGAGACAAAGCATTACATCAGCCTGTTTCTGTCCTGCTATCAGACTGGAGCATCTCTTGTGACACATTTCTACCCCCTAATGGGTATGGCATTTAATTTGGTTGTACTCATGGAAAATTAAAATAAATATATGCAGTCACTACTTCTGAAACAATTAAAATAATGAATTCTCCATCTTCATTTAATTCTTTATTGATAGTTTCCTAAGTTTAAGGCATTTAACAACTTTAAAAGTTTGATTTAAAATTGTGTAATAAGATGGACTGTCATCATTGGGATCATTTCAGGGGAGGATATAGACTGAGTTTACATGATCTTTTCCCTTAATATTTCTTCTTTCCCTTTAATAGCTTTACTGCTTTTTTTTTTTTAATGGTACTGGGGCTCAAACTCAGGTCCTTATGCTTCCAAGGTAGGCACAGTCCCACTTGAGCTAAATCCCTAGCCCCTTTATTACTTTTCTCATAAACTCATATTTTTCTTGGGAGCAACATGAGAACTCAGAAATTAATCTCTCAAAATATGACTTAATAGAAGTTGGTGTGAGATTTACCTATGTGACCTTGTGATTATCTTATCCAAGCAGGAAAACAGCTTTAAATTTCCTTCCTACTAAACCAAGAAGAGCTATAGAACCTGGGAATTTGAATATACCAATTGACGCTCTGTCCTCTCTTCTGTGTACTTAAGCACGTCTGACTTTCTATTATATATGCCAGAAATTTGAGAGAGCTTGTGGTACCTACTGTTCTATAGGGGTCACAGTTCTATAGGCCAGTTTTTGCTTTGGCAAGAATGACATTGAAATATCTGCTTCATTAGTCCCAGTTAGCTCATTTTTCTGACAGCTTTGTAATTTGTTGATGAATCACTCTGACTTTACTATGATCTTGTTAACTTCACAGGAGTTGAGCTGAATGACCAATTCTTGGGTAGCCAACTTTTGGCCTGCACCCTCTCCCACAACACACTCTCTGGAGAAGCAACATCAGACCTGATGGTGACACCCACTGGGCCCTATGATTTCTACCAGCACCCCAATGTGCCAGAAGCACGACAGTGTCAGCCTGTGCTTCAGGGTTTCTCAGAGGCTGTTAATCAGTTGCTGCAGGATTGGCCAGAACACCCTGCTCTTGAGCAGGTAGGGCAGCCGCTGAGGAAAGGCTGAAATGCCCACCGGAATCTAATCACTAAGGATGTAACCTCATGTCAGCTCCAGAAGCATTCACTTCTACAAAGCTTTAAACCTCAATTCAGGGCTCAAAATTTTATTTCAAGAGTTACTGTCCAAATAATGTTGGTGAAACATTTTTTTGTTTACTAGAAGTAGACCTTTTTATTAAAGTTTGGCAGTTTCCGGCTGAAGATTTAGCTCAGTGGTTCCATTGCCTGCCTCGCAAGTGCAACATCCTGGGTTTGATCCCGGTAACCACATACAATGCTGGGCGTGGTGACTCACGCCCACCAGCAATCAATACCACATACCACAGTGCGGGGCGTGGTGGCTCACGTTTGTAATCCCAGCACTCAGGAGGCAGAGACAGGAGGATTGTTGAGTTCCAGGCTTGCCTGGGCTACATAGTGAGCTCAGGGCCAGCCTGAACTCCAAAATGAGACCCTGTCTCAAAAAAAAAAAAGATTGGCAGTTTCAATTTAGACATTGCTCTGGTCTTCAGCCAACTCTATTGAAACTCTCAGTTCAGAGAATAAGCAATTAATTATCTTGTCAGACTGAGTCTAATTTTTAGAGTAATGCAGCTAATGAAATTTATCTTTAGTATACAACCCTGGAAAGTGTCATCTAGTTTTTCAAAGTAGAAAGTAAAACTTTGGTGCCAGGATTCCCTTTGTTACTATTTAATGTTTCATCATTGATATTTCTGTTGAGATGCCCAACTCTTTTTTTTCTTTAGCTACTGGTTGTAATGGACAGAATTCGTAGTTTCCCACTTTCTAGTCCCATCTCAAAGTTCTTGAATGGCTTAGAGATCCTTCTAGCAAAAGCACAGGTAAGGTGATTCCCTCTTTTTTTTAAGGTTGTAGTAATTTGACAAAGCATTAGTCTTGTGGCACCTTTGTTAGACAAAAAGTTATACTTTGGGTTAGAGAAGGGTAAACTCCTTGGTTTGTTTTTCAAGGGGTGTGTGAGATCAGCCCAAGTGAGTGTGGGCATGAACTGCCTCTCGGCTTTGAGAGTGGAGTACTGTGCCAGGATGTCGAGCAGGCCATCACTGTGGCTAAGTGCTTACAGAGCTGTCTTGTTCTGTTCCCACCCCACCGGTGAGGTGACTGGCACTCCCCCATTTGAAGGACATATCTTTACCAGGAGGATTTCAAACTAATCTACAAACCCAGTGATTTTTTTTTTTTAACTTGCCTATAATACTGGCTTTGCTAGAATTCTGCCCTCTGTCCAGAAGATCTTGAAGCTGGATATACTCATGAGCTCTTCACAGTTATAAAAGTGACTAAGGGCTTCATTGTTTTCTCGAGGAATGTCCAAGATGTTATTGGGGGAGAAAGTAATTAAGGGATTTAATAATGGCTGTAGTGAAATCTTTTTGTTTCTTTAGGATTGGGAGGAGAATGCAAGTCAAGCCTTGTCTTTGCGGAAACATATCAATTTGGTCAGTCAGATGATCATTCGTTGGCGCAAACTGGAGCTAAAGTAAGTGACTCTGGCCCCTCCTGAACTTATTTGTTGGTAGTTTGAATTTCTTCAAGGATTTAGTATAGCAGTAGAAAATGTGTTCTTTAACTATTTATCCTGGGTTTTAAAGGAAGATGTCAAAGTGATCTTACCTTCAATTTTGATGCGCCATATTGGGTAGTTTTTCCACCTCTGTTTATGAGACTCTAGTGAGCATGGAGCTTCAGCTTCTGTGATTTCAGCGGTTTAAAATGGGTTTACGTATGTGTCTGCATGGCCCCTCACTTCATGTTTCAGCTGCTGGTCCATGAGTTTAGATAATACCATGAGGCGCCACACTGAGAAATCCACCAAGCACTGGTTCTCCGTCTACCAGATGCTCGAAAAACACATGCAAGAACAGACAGAGGATCAGGAAGGTAAAGCCTGCAGAGATCTACCTGCTCATTTAAGTAGGGCAACCATTACCTTTACCTGCTCCTGCTTTTCTTCTACTGTCGCTTTCACCTGGGAGGTATCATTTGACTTCCTGTTTCTTAGAGTTCAGCCAAGAAATCTGTTTACATAGTATTTCTGGGAGAATAAGAAAGCTCAGGTTCAAGTGACTTATCCAAGTCTGGAGACCAATCATATAAGTCGTGTTATGCTTCATGTCTGCAAGACAAATCAAAGTGAAAGTTGCCTTTTTGATAGGTAGCAAATAATATGCTTGAGTTAAGTGTTTCATACTTAAAAGTAAGCATCTTATAATTC
Organism: Thryonomys swinderianus; assembly: GCA_004025085.1. Taxonomy (NCBI): domain Eukaryota; kingdom Metazoa; phylum Chordata; class Mammalia; order Rodentia; family Thryonomyidae; genus Thryonomys; species Thryonomys swinderianus. The sequence goes on from PVIC010026060.1 coordinate 20,752, forward strand.
AGTTTCATTTGCTGTGAATCCTGTGAGTACATACCTAATATGCAGCTGTTACTTTTTTTTTTTTTTTTTTTTGAGACTGTGTCGCTTTGTAGTTCAGGCTGGCCCTGACCTATGTAGCCCAGGCAAACCTGGAACTCAGCAATCCTCCAGCCTCTGCCTCCTGAGTGCTGGGATTACAGGCATGAGCTACCACGCGCCCCGGCACTGTAGTGTGTAGTACTGATTGCTTGTGGGTGTGAGTCATCATGCCCGGTATTGTTATGCGTGGTTACTGGATTGAACCAGAGATTTTGCTCTTGCTAGGCAGGTGCTGAAACCACTGAGCTAAATCTCCAGCCTGCAGCTGTTACTTTTAAGTCAGTCCACAATCCTTGCTTTTAAGTTTCACCCTAAATTGTTTCTACCTAAATGTCCAGCTGGTGTACCCTGTAGTAGACTGAGTGCACTTAGAGATAGGGAGTGATGCCTGAATCACATACATGTTTTCCTCTCTGAATTTCTAAAGATGACAAACAGATGACCCTGACGTTACTGGTTAACACATTACAAGCATTTATTGAAGGATCTTCCCTGGGAGAATTCCATGTGCGACTTCAGATGTTACTTGTTTTCCACTGTCATGTTTTGCTGATGCCACAAGTTGAAGGAAAGGGTGAGTAATTTTTTTTCTTAAAGTACACTGCTAAATGGTTTATGCTTTGAATTTTCCACATGCTCTTGCTCACCATATTTTTAAAAAGACACTTCTAATCTTTAATGTAATTCATACCAGATACTAGAAAGAACATTAAAAGTATAGGCTGATCTGTAAATGAACCACTGACTAGTGAACTGTGGCAGAAGTAAATTAACAAATGAAGCTCTTAGGAACTAACATGTCAAGGCACTACATCTTTCTGTCTAGACATTATGTATTTCCTGCTATGATGCTGCTTGGTGCAGGCCCTTATTATGTTCTTTGTTCCATTGAGATCAGTGCCATGGATGAAGGACCTACATATAAAGCTGCCCCTGTAAGTTACATCCTTGACCACAGCTGCCTTTGGATAAAATTTTCACCAAAGAATGAGTCTTAGAGGCCGGAGGGTTATGTCAGTGGTTCCAGCGCTTACCTTACAAGCGCAAGGTCCTGAGTTCGATCCTCGGTAACCATGTATAATGCTGGGCATGGAGACACACCCACCAATAATCAACACTACATACTAAAATGCCGGATGTGGTGGCTCACGCCTGTCATCCCAGCACTCGGGAGGCGGGGACAGGAGGATTGCTGAGTTCGCGGCGGCTTGCCTGGGCACCATAGTGAGCTCAGGGCCAGCCTGAACTACAAAGCGAGACCCTGTCTCAAAAAGAAAAAAAAAAAAAAAAAGAATGAGTCTTAACTACACATACATGATTGAGCATTTGAAGTGAACTTCTTAATATGCCATGTTTTAAAATAGGTATAGTGTGTGTGATTTTTATAAGATTCAGACAAAGTTTGAAATAGTGATTTTACCAGAAACTATGCATATCTTCTCTAAAAACAAAAGTGCAATCATACAAAGTATTGTCAGCTGAAATGGGAAATAGGGTATCAACAGCCTACATTTCTGGGAATTGCTAAGCTCAGACCAGCTCCTTAATTAATCTGCTTGTGAACTATGCTATAAGCTCATGGTAGAGTAGTGAGGAGGGATCATCATTGCAATGTACAGCCCACAGGTGGCACCGGTAGCAAATGGAGCAAATGTAGTGATTTTCTTTCCTTTTCATTTCTTCCAGATTCACTTTGCAGTGTTCTGTGGAATTTGTACCATTACTATAAGCAATTCTTTGACCGAGTCCAGGCCAAAATTGTGGAGCTTCGTTCCCCACTAGAAAAAGAATTTAAAGTAAGATAAACAGCTCTCATGATAACCCTTGGGAGAACAGTCAGAATACTCTTTCTCTTTAGTTCCATTCTATTAACTATTTAACCGTGAGACAGATACTAGGGGAGTAGAGGCAGGCATTGTAGCTGCTAGGCAGGATGACAAAATTGACTGTGTGGTGTCAGCTCCACCACCTACCTGCCTGAGTAAGTGAAGGGTCAGTGGAGAAGCCCCTGTTTGAGTTTCCTTGAAGGATAATCATAGGAATGTGTTTGTGCTCCCCTGGTCTTACCCAGGCACTTTGTCCCTCTCAGAGATGTTCCATGTTGTTTGGTTCTGCTCTGGGGAAAGGAAGGCCTTCTCTTTTTGACACTTTCAGTAGTTGTGAAACCAAGCCTGTGGTAAGGAACCCTGGGATTGGCTTATTGGTTTCTAAGATGGAGTACATATCAAATAACCTATTGGTTATAGCAGTGCTCTTTTTTTTTTTAGCATTGCTCTTTTTTTTTTTTTTAGCAGTGCTCTTTTTGATTGCATTGTAACAAATGTATGGTTCCCCTTTTAGATTTACCTTACTTATTCTTTGTCGTATAGACCTGGGTATAGTTGGTGTGGGCTCTGGTCTTTAGCAAACAGATGATCTAGCAAGAAACAAAACAGCACCAGCTGTAAAAGCCATTTCTTGAGCCTCATTTATCTTTTCAGGAATTTGTTAAGATATCGAAGTGGAATGATGTCAGCTTCTGGTCCATTAAACAATCTGTGGAAAAGACACATAGGTAATTTATATTTTAAAACTAGTGACCAACACTTACAATTTTGTGTAGAGGCTATAAGGCTGCATTGTTATTATGGCCTGTGTTGATATAAATGCCTTGAACTTTTATAAAATTTCACTAGACACTGGCCATGGTGCATGCCTGTAATCTCAGGACTTTGGAGGCTGAGGCAGGAGGATCCCTTGAGATTTTAAGGCCAACGCGGGCTACATAATGTATTCAAGGCCAACCTGAACTACACAGCAGTCCCTGTCTCAAAAAACAAACAGACCCCTACAAATGCTTGGAATTGTTTCAGAGTGGCTTTCCTGCACCACCCCAGCTACCCAGAGCAAAGTCTTATCTGCAAGAAGAATGTGTGTGTCTTTAAGACAGAGCAGGCTGTTTGGTCTAGAACTGCTACTCTAGCCATTTATCTTTTTTTAAAATTAAGACAGTATCCATTTATTAGCTCATGATTCTGTAACCCCCCCCCATCAAGTATATTGAACTGAAGACCTCTGTCTTTTTTTTTTTTTGAGACAGGGTCTTGCTTTGTAGTTCAGGCTGGCCCAGAGCTTACTACGTAGCCCAGGCAAGCCTTGAACTTGGCAGTCCTCCCGAGAGCTGGGATTATATGTGACAGCCACCACACCCAGCACTGTAGTATGTAGTACTGATTTCTGGTGGGTTTGAGTCACCCACCACACCTGGTATTGAAGTGGTTACTGGGATGGAACCAGGGACCTTGTACTTGCTAGACAGGTACTGGAACCACTGAGCTAAATCTCTGGCCCTATTTTTAAAATTTTTATTCTTACTAGTATTTGTTTGTAGTATATTATAATTACGTTCATTGTTGGGAGTTGTATGTGTATACAACACATCTTATTTCTTTTTAATGCTCCTTACCCTCCATTTCCTCCCCCTTTGTCTCCTTCCCATTTACGAAATAGATATTACCTTGAGGAAAGCATTCTTTGCTTTAGTATTCAAGAAAAGGAGATGATAGTATTTGCCATATTTTCTCCCTAAAATGATTATGAACATTGAAGATCATTATGTATTAAAAAGTACATGTGTGTATGCATAATTTTTGAAAACTATTTTTTTTTTAACTTTGCAATCTATGTTTCTCTTTATTTCTGTGTTATCTGTGCTCAGAACTCTTTTTAAATTCATGAAGAAGTTTGAAGCTGTTCTGAGTGAACCCTGCCGGTCATCCTTGGTGGAGAGTGACAAGGAAGAGCAGCCTGACTTTTTGCCAAGACCAACAGATGGAGCCACGTGTGAGATGTCTCCCATTCAGTGCCTGAACAGGGCACTGAGGGAAACCTTATTAGCCTGGCCACCAGCGGGGCAGGTATTAGTGTGGGCAGTAGTACATGCCTTTCCCCACTAGCCATTGGGCTCAGTGTTCCGTAAGTGAATATTTGAAGC
>PVIC010026061.1:0-16756 GCA_004025085.1 Thryonomys swinderianus
CCCAGCCTTAGTGAACGTCTTAATGATTTCCTGTGTCCAAATTTGAAATACAATTAAGTTATCCATAAAGTTATATAGTCTGTATTCAGCACCGCACTGTAACCTGATGTAAAATGCAAAAATCTTTATCTAGCTTTATTGTCCTTAGAAAGGATAATGCATAGTTTTTATTCCATCTTTCTAATTAGTAATTTAAGCATATGTTCAGCATTTAACTCTAAATGTTTGCCTTTTCCCAATGCTCGAAGACAGCTGTCCAAGATTTAAATGCCAGAAAACATTTAAATATCAACATCTGTTGAATTATGTTAATTTAGTGTAATATAATTGGGCATGAGTTGGAATTGATCAGAGGTATGTGAAATAAAGGTAAACTCTCACCAGTACCTTGGTATACAAATAAAATCACTATGGGATGATGAAAAACACTTGCTTTTACAGAAAAATGGTAAAAGAAAAATACTTTTATAAAGAATTGATTCTTTAAAAAAATATAGGGCCAAATTCATGGTATTTTTAAATTGATCTAAAACAATATGGAAGGATAATTAGCTAAAAAAGGAAAATGAAAGGAAAATTAGCTAACATGAGTAATACTTAAGTGTTTAATATCTGCATATTTTATACATTGCTTAAGTAAAACATTCTTAAGATTCTATTTATATGTGGATTAAAATTTTAGGTTGCAAAATAGTACCTGTTCTACTGTGAGCAGTAACTACTTGCATAGATAGGATTTCAGTTCTGTGGACATAAATAGTGTTTAAAAATGGAAAGTGCATCAGGTGAATTTACAGGTGTATTCTGGGGTCTGTATCACACAAAGGAACAAGTAACAACAGGAGTTTATTGCTTTGCTTATTTAAAGCATTAATTTTTATAGGAAGCTCTTATTCATAGCATGGGGCTGCTTGCCTGTTGGGTGGATGCTGGCACACACACACCGCGAGCTGCCCACGCCCCGCCTGCCGCTGGAGCAGGCTGTGATGTGGTTGTGGTGGTGGCACAGCTGCTGGGCTGTGCCCACGGTGTCCCAATCGCATCCCAGGGAGCGGCTCTGGGAGGTAAAGGTTGGTGCTGTGTCCGCGCCTGGTTAGTTAGGGCCGGCTGGGAGAGTGCCAGCCGCCGGGCAGACTCCTGTCCTGACCAGCGGGCTTCAGGTCACACATGCATGGACCGAACGGTCAGTGCAGGCTTACATATGCTAACGACTGTCCGTCATCGGTGCCCGTGAGCAGGTCCCGCTGCTGTCCTGAGGCTGGGGGTGGGGGTGCAGACCTCCAAACGCTTGAAAATACTGGTATTTTCCTTTCCAGTTTCCCAAAGGAGTAGTTGACTTCTCCCCAAATTTTATTTACCACAACCTGGGCCCATTATATGTTTCTAAATGGCAAATTCTGTTTTGTCCTGTGTGGGTTCATGAAACTCAAGTGAAAGGCCACCTCTCTAAATTCTAATTGCTGGATAACCAGTTTTAGTTAGCAAAACCACAACTTAACAGTAATACTATAATCATTACTTTAAGATCTTGGCAAGAAAGGTTAGACCTTCCGATGCCAAAAGGATAGGGGATGTGAGAACTGGCAGTCTGAGGACAGTGAGGTTTTATAAAATTACAATAATTTGATCCCATAGTGCAAAATGGACCAGTTAAATCCCCTGAAACCCATTTTATATTGTACATGTGGAACGATTCCAATTATTCTGCTCTTACCCTAAGTATCCCTACACCTAGAAGTTATTCAAATGTTCTTTTTAATTAGCATACATATATAATTAAAAGTATTCCAATTAAACAAATATGGAATGCATCCATTCTAATTAAAAAGAATAGGTATTTTCTAGTAGTTCATTCATGCACATACAAAAATGAATCAAAATAATTTAATATTTCTCTTCTCTCTGAAAGGCTAGCCAAACTTATTTAGAACAATATCTAATGCCAATTTTAACTTAAAAGAAAACACTGCAAAGCCCTAGAAGGTTTTAAAGTGAGTGCTTAAGAGTAGTTTCAAGTCACTATGTGGACACACAAAATATAAAGTGCCAAGATGTCACTTCCTTTAGAACACCATGTTGAATTATTACAGTTTGAATGAAGGGTTTTAAGACCTTATTTCTAGTATAGACAAGATTGTCTTTTACACAATTACAAGACAGCATTATTTACCCTGGTTGATACTTCTGTTGCTCCATTTCTGTGGAAAGCCTCGTTAAATGAGCTCCGTGCATAGCATTATGCCGCACTGTTCTCTAATGAACAGTTATCCTACTCCAGGTTATTAACAGCTGCTCAAAAATGTAGCAATTAATAGTTTCATTTAATTTTGGCAAACCTGTGAGATGACAAATAGTTCTGTATCTTCTGCAAATTAGGTGTCCTTCCTAAATAACAAATGACAGTATGGCGGCAAGGAGCGAACAGAGCCCCTGAACGTCTTTGGAGCTTTACAAGATCAAACAAAGAGCAGGTGCAATTCTCTCTGTCACGCTGGCAACAAAACGCAGCAATCTGTGCCGTCACAAGGAAACGAAGGTGCACTGTGTTGCTGTCCACAGAAGCGCTCTCTCTCACTGGAGGGGAGAAGGGTGACACAGGTGCCCAAGCACGTGTGTGCCTATGTGATGGGATTTTCTCACACTAAATGTAGTCTTTTGCTCATTGCAGGAGTCGTTCTGTTTTATGTGTTTTGTTTTTAGACATGGTTTCACTACCTAGTTCAGGCTGACAGTGAACTCACCAGACAGCCCGGGCTGGCCTTGGGCTCTCAGTGATCTTCCTGCCTCAGCCTCCCATGTGCTAGGATTACAGGGGTGCAGCATCGTGTTTGGCCGTGGGGGTATTTACTCATGTAAAATTCTGGTCAGGGAAGATGGTGATAAAAGGGCTCACTTCTTCCTTCGTACTATGGAGAGGTAACAGAAACAGGCCGGTCCCGACGCGGGAGGCCCGCGGTGCGCAGGTGCCTCTCAGTGTCCCGGGGAGCGGTGGGAACCCACATGCCCTCCAGGCCACTCTCCCAAGTCTGGGGCGCAGCCTCAGGGGGACCCTCGGCCTCTTTCCCTCCTGCTGCTGTGTGTAAGTAAGAAATGAGCTTCACACGCCTTGCTGCAGGTGAGCATGCTGTGCCTCGCGGGCAACTGGTGACGCAGACTGGTTTCAAAACCACGCGCGCCAGAGACACACGCCCAGATGCCACTAGCGATCCCTCGTCGGAACACCTGGGGGCGCTGAGCAGCAGGGAGCTGCCTGTGCCGTGGCTTCTTCAGCCGGCAGACAGCTCAACAAGGTTCGCACCCGGTGAGTCACTCCGTCTTGAAGGCGACGGGGGGCAGCTGCTCTGCTTGAACAATGACAATTAAACATACTTTCATGCATTTATTTCTTGAAAGACTCCTGTGCTCCCCTGAGTTTCTAGGTATGTTTTTAAGATTTTATGGCGAGTAAACAAAAATGGCTGAAAGACGCGGCAGAGCTCCGCGACACTCGCGAAATGTTAGATCCGAGACAAAATGCAAAGGAACTACGCTGACACTTCACGGGGAAACGAGCACAGAGCACCGGTCAGGGGGAGAATGACCGTGAAGTAAAACTACAGCGGGGCGGGCGCCGGGCGCAGGCGCGGAGGGAGCGTGGGGGCGGGGCCGACGGGGGCGGGGCCGACGGGGCCGAAGCGCAAGGCGGCCTGGGCGGCGCGAGAGACCTTGTCTCTGTCTGTCTGTCTGTCTGTCTCTCTCTCTCTCACACACACACCCTAAAGTTTTATGATTTTAGTTCTACAGAAGTGTCAGATGGGAATGAATAATCAACAAGGTACCAGAAGACTGAAGAAAACCGCGACAGGAAATGTGTCCCCGGAAGTGCTGCCGGCGAGATCTCAGGCAGCTCGCGGGATAAATGCGAGGGTGGCGCTAGGGCGGGACACTTGCGCGTGAGTCTGTCTGAAGCAACGTTCTGTGCTAAGGGGCCCCAGGAAATCAAGGTAAAGAGCAAACGACAGGACAATCCGCGTGTTTCTCTCCCAGAGGTTCGGCGACAGCGCCCAGGGGTGGCACGTTCGTGTCGCCCACGGTGCGCCGTCGGCGACTGCAGGGCCCGGATGGGCCCTGAGCTGCTTCTGGAGCCCGGTGGGGCGACGGCCAGGCCGGGAGGTGGGGCCGAGCAGGGTGAGAAACCCAGAGGGGCCTCGCCTTGGAAGGACACGCAGAAGCGCAGGCCGGCGCGGTGCGCGGTCCGGGGCCGACGAGGCAGAACTTCCCGCTAAGGCTGACGGAGAGGCATCCGACGGGTGGGATTTAAAGGAGACCTCGAAGGTCAGGACGGTCAGAGTGGGAAGACACACACTTTGCCTGCCCTCGCCTTTAGCCCAGAGAGCCTGGAGGAATATTAAGGCAGACGTGGCGAGAAGGGAGAAAGGGCACTCGCTGGGGGCCCGGAAAACCACCGCTGGAACGTAGTGTCCTCAGACGCACGGGCAAGTACACCCGAGGCGCTTCCACAGGGAGGCAGGAGGCCAGACGCGCCGCAGCCCGAGGCCGGGGTCTGAGGACCGCCCCGCCCGTGCAGGCCCTGGGAAGGGGAAGGAGCCCGCGCTGGGAGCACAGGCCCGCGCCGTGTGGCCGACTCCCGACCGCCTGGGCATGGACCCTTCCTCCCCATCCTGCTGTCTGTGGGGAGCAAATGATCCTCAGTGTCCTGATTTAATGCACAGTAGCTCTCTAACCTTTATATTTTTCCATAAGTTGAAAAAGGAAAAGTGAAGTCGCTCATCCAAAAAGGTTAAGAAAAGTCAGGACAGCACTGGAAACACTAAGATGGATTTCAAAGAGTGCAATGTAGGAAAACACATATAGAGAAGGAAGGAGAAGAATCCTCATTTGCACTTAATAATGTAAAAATTACGTTTGAGCAAGTTTTTTTCTCCTTTCCAGATTGCCCTGTGTCTAATATATGGATGGCTGCAAAGAGAGAAGAGGATACACAAAATCCAGTAATCAAGACAAACAGAACACAGGGCGAATGTTCAAAGAAACAAGAAAGGGTATGAAAAAGGGTTTTTTGCCATTAAAAGATTTGGCGTATAATATCGAGGTAATTGCCCAGAAATCAATCTGTCAATCAGTCTATCATCTATCTATCCATCCATCCATCCCACCTAGGGTTCTCTAATATACAACCAAGTGAAAGCGAATGAGAACCGAAAGGCCTTGCTGCAGTGATTCTAAAGGCAAAATGATTTCTAACCCATGATTTTATTCACAGATAAATCAGTATGAGACAAGAATTTTCAAAAAACATTTTCAGCTGTGCAGAAATCTCACAAACTTAACACCCACTATCTCTTTTTTAGGCAGCTGACCACAAACAATGCCATGAGATCCTGGGAAGAATTCCCATGACGGGTGAAGGGAACGGTTCTAGTGGACAGAGAGCCCAGGACACAGGCGTCGGCAGGCTCGGAGAGGGCCGGGGACGGAGGCCCAGGGGAGGCCACCAAGGGCCCGTCCGCCAGGGATCGCCGGGGAGAGACGCCCACGGGGTCACAGGCCATACCTTGCTGACTTCGCTTCATACGACGGTCTCCAGCTCCAGCCACGTGTCACAAGTGACAGTTTTGTTCTTCTGTTTGGCTCTGTGAGTGTCCGCTGCGGACACAGACCACACTTCCCTGCCGTCCACCTGCTGGGGCTGCCGGCCTCGCCCACAGCTTCACTCCAGGAACAGTGCTGCCTGAGACAAGGGCCCACGTGTGTGTCCCGAGCACGCTGTGCTCACCTCTTCAGGAGCTCGCCGCGAGGAGCGTCTGGGTCGGGTGGGAGGTCCACAGTTAGTTGTAAGGAAACTGTGGATTTCCACAATGCTCTCATAAATTAATATCCCCAGCAACGGTGTAGCAGGCCTGTATTTTGAAATGTGCGTTTCTTCCACGGAGCAGAGTCTGGAAGGGAACGCGTGCAATCGGGACGGGCTACTGGAGAATCCGAACCCCAGGAGGGAGCAGCAGGTGCAGAACGGGCTTGGGAGCAGGTGGAGCAAAGACAGGAAGACCGAGGGATGTGTTTGCTTACTTTTGGCAGCTTTAAAGCTTCGCCATGATCATGGTACTTGTCACAACTGGACACATCTGCAGGGCACCATTTGATAAGCTCCAACACCCGTCATCGTAACCAAGACGGTAAAGATGCCCATCTGCCCGTGCTGGCCGGGCCCCTGCACAGCCCCGTCTCCTGCACCTCTCCGGCATCCATCCTGGGCCAAAAAGGGCTCATCCGCTTCTGGGTGCTACTCCTCAGCTTGCCTCCTGCCATGTGCACCCACGAGTTACATTCCACTGTATGCATATGCCACCCACTGTTTACCCACATACTTGTATTTGGGCACTCCTGGCACCTGTGTATTTCAGTTGTTGTTAAGAATAAAGCTGCCAGGAACATTTGTGAGTATTCACACAGGTCCTTGTTTAACATTTAAAGAAACTCCTAAGCTGTTTCCCGAGTACTGGTACTGTCTTAGTTTCCCCCGAACAATTTTATTTCCACTACATCTTGCATGATTTTTTCATCTTATTTCACTGTGGTTTACTTTCCATTTTCCTGATGAGCTTAATGGTGCTTAACGTCTTTTCACCTGCGACTTCACCATCGACGTATCTTCTTTGGTGAGAGGTCCCTTTGAATTTCCACTCATTGTTTAACTGGTTGGATTCTTCATCTGCACGGTTCTTCCTGTATTCTCGACACAAGTCTTTCGGCAGGAATGTGATCTGTGAGTATTTTCACCCAGCCTATGCCTTATCTTTTTATCCTTTTAGGAGTCTTTAGAAAAACAGAAGTTTTAAATCCTGATAAAGTCCAATTTTTCTACTTGTTCTTTCATGGTCTGTTTTGGGTTCAAAGAAATATTTTTAATCCAAGGCATGATGATCTATTTTATTTATCTATTTACAGTGCTGGGGATTCAGTCAAAGGCCTCGTGCATGCTGGACAAGTGCTCTTGCTCCAGCCAGGCCTCTGCTGGCTAACTGTGTGCGTGGACGTGACGGGGTCTGCGGTGCCCTGACGTTTGGTCAGATGACAGGCATGCCCATGAGGCCGATTCTGGAGATCGCCTTGATGAGCAAACTGTTCTCCTCAGCATGGGTGGGGCTCATCCGATCTACTGCTTTTTAGTAGAATACAAAGGGCTTATCAACAAGGGAAGAGGTCTACCAGACGGCTTAGGCCGAACACTGGTTTATGCCAGAACTGCAAAGCCAGCTCTCCCTGGACCTGCAGGCCGCTTGCCCAGGCACCCTGGCTCCCAGCGCCACACGCCTAGATCCAGCTTCCCCCCTGAAGAGCCCCACTTATGACCGCATGAGGTTTCAGACACAAGCCATGGAAAACGTGCAGCCACTTTCATCAAAATAAAAATCAGATCTTCAGAAACATCCACACACAGTTTGGAAATGCATTGCCTACAGCAGTAAACCACAGAACAACCTTGGCCCTGAGGAAAAATAACATGGACTTAGCAACAGAAGACGAAAAAGACCTTACATGCACTTTTAAAAGAGATCACTTCCTCCCAGTCCTTACTCATTACATGTTACTGTACGCAATATATATACATATCTGTAAGGTCTAAGTACTATTTAAACTTAGCAGAAGTGACTAATTTCACTTTTTTAAGATCAAAAAGAAACAACTGCTAAAGGCAGATGTCAAACATGACTTGTAAGAGACACGTTTTCTTTTAAAAATTGATGCTTTGTTTTTCAGAGGGTTTACACAGTATACAGGAAATAGTGTGACTAGCAATCCTGAAGTAGACTCTGGAAAACAGTAAATAAAATACATGAAGGCGGCTTTGCGAGACCCAGAGGCCGCACCGGACGCGCCGCCCCTCCCCTCGGGGGCCGGGGCGCAGGGGCGCAGGGTGTGGCGCGGGGGCACCGGCCGCGATCCGGGGCTCACCTGCTGGCTGTCTTCCCAGAGCAGCTTTTCTTGTGTCCGCGTTCGGCTCGGTTATCTCTCAGGAGCTGATGCTATACAAAACGTTAAGACAGGTTGTAGAAATAAAAATACTCTCATTACATTATTTGGCAAAGGGAAAATATTCCTCGTATCCAAAGGGACACCAGTCTGCTCACTGTACCCCCCATGGTTTCTGTTAAAGCAAAGCCTTTGCCCGAGGGGCCGCTGTCGCCGCTGCACCAACGTCAGTGCACTTTTTTCTTTCTCTTCCTCACTTCTACCCCGCTTTCCCTTCGAGTATTTCCTATTTCACAACATCTAACATCTTAGAACCGTTTAATTCTCAATGCCGACTGTGATCATGATGTGTATATAAAATGTACCAACAAAATTAATTTTAAACAATGTCAGTGGAAGTTAGCTGTCCAGAGCTCAGGTGTGTCCCTGGCCCTCTGGTGGCCTAGTCCGGGGCAGAGTCACCTCTTGTCTGTGGCCCTGGCTGTGGCTTCCAGCTGTGATATTTTTGAAGCAGGGCACCTGTGCAGATGTGAAAGAGTGAATATTATTTTCTCTGTACCTACAGCTTACTGGTATAAGTAGAAAAACTTAAAATATCTGTCAAATTATTGGCCTGGAAATACATAATTAGAAAAATATATATTCGATTGCTCCCCAAAATGTTTTACCATAGCCTTGCTTTTACTCTTCCCTTACCCTAACTGCAAAGGAAAAAACCAGGAAGTCAATACTCTTCCGGATGTATAGCTTATCTTATTTATACAGGTATGCGATTATATGTAAGACTGGGCTAAAAAAAAAAGTTCTGCAGTATATTAGAAATTAACCTTAATCAAAATGGAATTCTTAACAGTAATAACACAAGATAGACCTGGGTTCCAATCCCAGCTGTGCCCATAACTCACGAGTCACTAGGCTTCAGTGATCGCTTTACCATGTTCAAGCTGTGTCACTTTAGGCCAAAGTACTTAACCTTCCTAAGCCCTCGGCCCACCTGTAAAACAGAGATAACAATACTATCTACCCAGAAGGCTGCTGAGAGTATTAAACAAGATAAACCATGTAAAATGCTTAGCACTACGACACGGGAACACGGGAGGTGCTGAGGGTACAGCTGGTGATTAGGACTCGGGTTAGAATGCGCGCGCCTGGTTGTCACTGGGTGTTGTCTGACCGGTAGCAACGACTTTCAATGCAGGCTAACTGATTTGAACTGTTCATCGGCATCATTTAGAATCAGATTTGTCTGTCTCGTCACTGCTGAGACGGCCGAGGACACAGCCGGGTGGTTCTGCCGTCCGGTCTTCAGCCCGAGGGCCTCTCGCGTCTCTCCACGCAGCGACGGCCCCGGCCGTCTCCCTCCCGGCCACCCCAGTCCTGAGCCATCGGGCCTTCTCCCGCCATGCTCCCGCTCCCCTCTCTCCCCACGGCAGCCCACGCGGGCTTCCGGAAATTGATTTGATCTCTTGAGACAGAACACAACGTTGTATAAGGCTTTCACGGACCTTCATATCCTGATTGCACCTCTGAGGCCTGAGTTGACTGTGCTTCTTTCTCCCCCACAACCTCCTCCCTTCCGAGCCACGGGTCCCAGCCAAGCCCCTTCCGCTTTGGGGTGCGCGCCGAGCTCGCCCCTGCTTCACGGACTTCGCATGCCTGCATCACCGGGGCTCCCCGCTGGCCTTGCAGTACTTTAGAGCTCGATAAATATTTGTTGAATGAATGAGTGAGTTGCAATAATGAAACAGGGAGCGAGATCTGGTGTCTGATATGTAGCTGAAGCCACAGCTCATTATTACTACTAATAGAAAAGAGCAAGCATTTATCTTAAGTCCATTAATCTGAAAGTGTTTCAATTTAGAAACACTTCGTACCATGAACATTAAATTGCTTCTGAAAATAAAAAAAAATTTAATTACTTTGGCATTTCCAAGTCTAGTGCCTTTGGAACGTATATACAAACCAACATTTGTGACACAGATAGCTAGAGGACAGGTGATGAAATCTCTCCCTCTGTCTTAAATGAACGGTGTTTAATTAACTTTTCAAATTCCAAGATAAAACACAGATATTTGAATATTTTTCCTAAATCTGGGTTAAAACAGTTCAAATAGTTCAAAACCTCAACTATGTTGTCTTGAAATAAGAAACGACTCCACAGGTTTAGTTTTGCAAGATGCCGCCACCCGGATTGGTGGCAGTGAACTGCTCAGAGCGGGCGACGGCAAGAGACAGCGGGCTGTGGCCCGTGCGCCACGGATTCGCCACCAGCGAGCGAGATGGACGTAATGCGACGGCGTCTTCACTGAACTCTGACAATACAGCTCGTTGTGAGACTTACATAAGAATGTGCTTTGCCCTTCACATTAATGGTTGTGATCAACTCTGTACAAAAGAAGAGATGGACACTGAAAATATTTTACACAGTGCACCTGCATTAAAAAGCCAGCCCAAAATTATCTCAGCTTATGAATGAAAATATAAATCTGGGTGTGCTTCAGCAACTCGAACATGAAGCTCAAATTAAAAAATACAGATTTGGATCTCTGGGATGTGAATCTAACTACACACGAACTAGCTCTTTTAAAGGGCAGCTCTGAAAAAAATTAGAACGCTACCAGAACAACTGGAAACGTATTTGGAAGATTCCCAGTGCATTTCTAAAAGGACGAAATCTGATTAAGGATTCACAATAAAGGAAATAAAGATCTTGGTCTTTGTTCATATGAGCAAAAGCAGCCCACAGAGTTTGAGAAATTCCTCTTACTGGTAGTTGTCCTGTTTCTGGGATTCTATCAGTGTCACAAGTGAGGTCACTTTTAGGGTTCTGACTCAATTCGTGTCACTTCTGATTAAAAACTTGAATTTCTGAAGATGGTTCGAAGTGCTTCTTACCTGCCAACTTTCAGATTGCTGGACTTAGGCCAGACGGAGGTACAATTCCCTGATTAGTGACCTGCAGATGTATATTAAAAAATGACGCATATAAGAATTACATTAAAATCCATCAATGTAAAATCTAGGCACAGTTTTCAAAAGCTGCTGTATTAAACCGGGCAGAGCGGTTCCTGGTGGTAACGGTGCTTACTGCTTCAGAAAGGGAACTAAGGACTCCTGTCGCCACCCGTGATCCTCTCCAGGATTCTCTCGAGTCCCGGCCGGGGGGCTGGCACGGAGCAGCGCTCCTCCCCCGCAGCACCCCTTTCCTCCCCGCCCAGGGTGGCCCGGGCTCTCGGCTCAGGAGCCTGGCAGCCGGCAGCCCCTTCTCAGCTGGGCCCTGGCACACCGCGGAACAGGCCTCGCTCTTCACTTCCGCTCGCAGCTTCCGCAGCGTAAGGAGGAACCACGGGAAACTACGCCCTGAGCCTCCCTGAGACACCGCGCGAGCTCAGTCTGAGCGTCACACGCCACAGGCGCCGAAGGAGGCAAAGCGTCGGGATTTCACAACACACGCGCGTGTGCGTGCGCTCAACAAGTGTGGCGCGCAGTCTCCTCTCCCTCCTTCCTTCCACTTGTGAAGCGACTTGGGAATTCTCTTCTGTGGCCTCGGCGAGGCTGCCTCTACGGCCCCCTCCAACACTCATCATGCCACTCCCACGCCTGGCTCCCTGCCCGGGGTGCCCCTGTCTTGGGGAGAAAGCCGTGTGCTTTTCCACAGATGCCTTTCTGTAAACACAGAGAGTACCTAGTGGCTGGTAGAAAACTTTTTAATAATTGTACAACAGAGGTATGATCTCCACGCAGGATGTAAACAAATGGGGTGAAGCACTGAAGAACTGAGAAAGAAGAGTCCGAAAGTGGGGAGAAGTAGTGAATGATAGTCTTCACAAAATGGGGTTAAAAATCATCACCGCAAGCTGGTAAGTTGCTGTAAGAAAAGTAAAAGCTGATCACGCATGAAAAGAGTCATTCATTCAACAAGATATTGAAGGATTTCATAATTCTTCATGGTTTTGTGTTTCACCCTAGGACTTAGGTTCAGCCGACAGTTTGCTGTGCTATGGTTTGGTCTAGTTAGACTGAAAAATGATCATCTCGGTACGTAAGTAGCATGTATTTACGTATGTACGTAACTGTGCAGCTGGTCTTCATTATTCACAGATTCTGAATTCACCTACTTGCTAAAATTTCTTTGTGATACCCAAATCCGGTCTCTGCTCCAGGTCTCTGCAGTTGTTTGCAGACATGTTCCTGGACCGGGACTCCTGACAAGCACGTTCCTGGCTGAGGTCCCAAGGGACGCTGTCTTGCTCCAGTTCTCCTTCTATAAACAAGTGGGGCTCAGTGGCCTGCTGAGTCCTGTGCTTCGTGCGCTGTTGTGCTCTTGTTGGTGCCTGAGCTATTTACAGTGGGCCTCAAGCACGGTGCCGAAGTTCTGCCTAGCGACTCCAGCCCAGAAGCCTGTGATGGGCCATTTAGAGGAATCACGTGCATTAGATAAGCCTTGTTCACACATGAATTATGGTGCTGTGTGCTCTGAGCCCAGTATTAATGAATCAAAGATCAGTAAACTAAATGAGGCATCCTGAAATGAAAATACCCCAAAGCAAGGCCATGCGCTGGTTCCTCAGTGAAGATATAAGCAGAGCCCAGAAGGAACCTACCTAGCCCTCTACTTCCCCAAAGAACATCGGTTCAATAGCCAGTAAGGTTAGTTCTGCTTCTACTCTATGGGTATAACAACTACAGGAAAAGAGTTAACCGTATTTAATAAGGAATAATGTCTTTTCAAGATAAAAAACTGAAATGGTATATTTAAGCAAAGGGCTGATTTGAACACTGGTTAAAAATATTATAAAACTTTAAAGTATCAACAAAAGCTGGGCAGCAGCTCCGGGGCAGAAGGCTTGCCTCGCATGTGCAAGGCCCTGGGTTCCTTCCTGTAATAAGAGTTCTCAGCTATTATTATTTTGTTTTCTTTAGAAGGTGCTGGGGATTGAACCGACGGGCTCACACATGCTCAGCAAGAGCTCTACCACTCAGTTCCATCCATGGCCCACGGCATTAGCCAGTTCTTAACTGTACAGTAAAGCCTGGCAAGAAGCCAAAGCTTAAATTCTATACAGTAACCAAAAACATTAATTTATAACATTATACTAGTATTTCTCAAATTCTGAAGGGTAGTGAGCGAGCTTTAAAAATGTTCTGTAACAGAATATATCCAAATGCAACCTGGTACTGTTATGATAAGTAGACTCTCACTGTAAACACTGTGATGAGCCCCTGGAGAAAGCACAATGTCCATTATCTGATTATTTTGAATAATAAGATAAACACCTCATGGGTGTAATGGCTTGGGTTCCAAACTGGAAAGAATAGCAGTTAACATTCTCTATTAATGTGAGAAGTCTCTTTCAAGGAGAACATTACTGACACGGAAGGGGGCATGATAACCAAATCATTACAGCTGAATTTGAACTTGCAAGGGTTTTTTTTTTTTTTTTAATAGGCTCCTATGCACTATGCAAAAACTACAAGTCAGAGGATGTGAACTGGTGGCACACAGGCTATTTGTTTTTCTTTTAGGACAAAACGATGTTAGTTGCTTTTTCAAAACTAAAACCTCAATATTCAGGTTTAACTGCTTGGCACTTTGAGGTAAGTCCATGGGTTTTGGGTTTCGGTCTGGGCACCCGTCTCTGAAAGGTTCGCCATCCCTGGTGTGGGTTATGATGAACACGTGGCACTTCTCTTTAGCAGACAAAGGAGCTAAAGCATTTGCACCCAGTTTTGAAGCTGTTTCCCTGCTTCAGACATCAGGCACCACCAGTGGGATGATGGCAGTAATTGCCATTACTGAGTCTGACTCCCATGAAGAAATGACCTCCAGGAATTTGGGGCTTAGTGTTCTCCTGCATGTTAAAAGTATGCTTGGGCTGGAGATTTAGCTCTGTGGTTCTGGCGCCTGCCTGGCAAGCGCCAGGTCCCTGGTTCAATCCCCAGTAACCACATACAGCAATATAGGGTGTGGTGGCCACATCCACCAGCAATCAGTACCACATACCACAAATGCTGGGCTTGGTGGCTCACGCCTGTAGTCCCAGCACTTGGGAGACAGAGGCAGGAGAATTGCCATGAGTTCGAGGCCAGCTTGGGCTACATAGTGAGCTCAGGGCCAGCCTGAACTACAAAGCAAGATCCTGTCTCAAAAAAATAAAACAAAAAAAGTACGCTCATTACGGAACAACTTTTATAATCCTAACAGGAAGAAAAATCTTATAAGGATTCAAGCCTAAAATGTGTACATTTTAAAACTTAGCACAAATTTAAGCTCTAAAGCACCTTGGCTTGCTTCAGAACGAACGATTTCATTCCAGAAACAAAGAACGTGCGCTTCTGGTTTAATAGGTGAAGATGACTGAAATGAATTTCTGGTTCTTGGAAAGTCAACTATCACTGTGCTGTCATGAGTTCCAGCGGGAGATTTCAGAAAGTCATTCCGAGACAGAATGTAAACTTGTAAGAAACTACTGCAACCTTTAAATGCCAATAAAAACATCCTCATGCTGAGTGATCTTGTGTTTAAATACAAATTAAATTTTAAGCCTTTCTACTGCTTTAATAGCTGGATTTTGTGACGATGATTGACAAGCAGGCCTTTCTGTGGCGCTCATGGGTGGGACCCGGGGAGGTGGCCTCCTGAGGGTCACCGTTTGGTGTGTGGACTAAGCCCTGGCACAATGAATTTCTTTCAAAATATGATGGGGATTTTAATCCTTCTGGTGGACAGATAAATACCGGAGAGAGGAGCTTCCCTGTGGAAGGGCTGGTCCTTACCTGGCCATGCTGCGTCCGAGCCCCGGGGCCAAACCAGTGCCTGCGGAGGAGAGAGAGGCGTCAGTGTGAACCCGGGAAAGCACCGGGCCCTGCGCGCGCAGCACCGCACCTACTCGCCACCAGCAACCGAGCCTTAAATATGTTTTATTTTAATGGATATTTCATGTAATTTTAGAGTTACACCAATTTTGACAGAAATGTAAGAGTGCTCATAACCTAGTAATTTTCAATTTAATAAGCAAACTGAGTTAGAATTACATTTCCATTTAATTATGTTAACATAAACTGCTGGGACTGCATTCCTTTTATGAATCAGTCCTGGTTATAAAATCTACCAATGCTGTCATTTACCACAACTTAATTATAGCATCATTATAACAAATTATGACCTCTTGATTGTTGGAGTTCTATAAAGAAGTTAAAAATACAGGACTAATCTACTCTGCAGCTCCGCTCTGAGGATCAGAAAAAGCTCTCGGTGTGAGTTTGGACCATGAGCAGAAAATCTTCCCTACCGACTGCTTTCAGTTATAACAATCACATTCTGGCTGGAAACAATTCAGCGACATGGAAACTACAGAGAACACTGCATGTGAAGCCTTCCCCGCTCGCAGCGTGGCCCAGCCCGATCCCATAGCCTGCCCAGGGCTCCCACACTCCCCACGCCCAGAGGGCCCAGTCATTAGCCCTGGGATCTAGGTCTCGGGAGTCATGGGAGATTTTGTGGCAGAGACCACTAGAGGCCCACAGTCACAGGGAAGGATACTAATATTCCTACTAAAGTCATTTACTGTTCCAAGAACGACACTTGCATCCATACCCTACACCTTCTGTAGTCCTGAGGCACTACTTCCCCTCTTCAGGAAGCCTGCAAGGTTACCTCAAGTTCCAGAGGCAGAAACGGGGGTCCCTGGGTAGGTGGCTCGGCCACACGTGGCTGCCCCATTCCGTGCTGCGGCAGGGCAGTAGGCTCACAGGACAAGGGCACATTTCTGGTCCTCCCAAGACTCCCATCTGTTCTCTAGCCTCGGAGGCACTAAGACAGGAAGCAGTGTGTCTGCTGAGAGGGCCTGACATGGGAATGGACACTCACTGGCGCTGAGAACTGACGCCTGGCTTCGTTACCACCCGGAGACAAACTGTTCCCCAGAGCTGTAATGACAGCTTGACTAAGATATTTTCTTTCTGTGGTGGATGATGCATTGTGCTTTAGAGAAACATCTAAAAATATCAGATGTGTATCTCATTTAAAAATACACAAAAAATAAAGGTCTAAAAACAACAGTCCCTTGTTCCTCTATCCTGACTCCAAGACTCTATCCAGAAAAACTACCGTCTACTCTTAGTCTTTTCCTATTCCGAAATAGAATGCCATATTTGGAAATACTGTTATTTTGGGATTGATTTTAGATATTAAGGACTAATGTCTTGTCATGAATTTAACCCTTTTATAGCTCCCAAGCCTCTATTTCCACATATTCTACAATTTTGGTTACTCAGTTATAAATATTATTATTGTTGTTGTTGTTGTTATTATAGCTGTAGATACCTTTTGCTGCTGCGTTTTTCTTTTGTCTCTCTGAGACGGGATATTTGCTTTGCTTTCTTCTGTGGCTTCCTGAGATACCACCAGTCTACTTCATTAGAAGCGTCACATCCTTAACATTATTCTCAGATGTGAAGAGAACCTGAAATGTATCTACCCCCATGTCTGCCCTCTCTTTAGGCCCCAGAGTCTGCTGCCTGACACGCCCTGGCCAGACCTGTCCTGGAACCTTCTTTGCCCTCACTGCGTATGTGCGTCATTTCCATCTTTGCTCCCTATAACCTGCAGATTCTCAGTCCAAATCTTCTCTGTTCACAGCAGCATTCACAGTCTACATACAAGTCTTTTATTAGGCACGTGGTTGACAAGTATTGTGTCTTCTCTTCCTCTTGGAAGGGCGCTTTGCAGAAGAGCTGATTTGATTTTGTAGAGAAGACTGTCTTCCTCTCGTTGACTTGG
>PVIC010026062.1:0-24806 GCA_004025085.1 Thryonomys swinderianus
AAGTGCTAGGATTACAGGCATGAGCCACCACGCCCGGCACTGTGGTATGTGGTATTGATTGCTGGTGGGTGTGAGTCACCACACCCCCCATTGTATGTGGTTACCAGGATGAACTCAGGACCTTGAGCTTGTGAGGCAGGCACCAGAACCACTGAGCTAAATCTCTGGCCCTGCATGGTGTAGCAACTTAATGAGCCCTGTCTCAAGGAAAAACAGAATCACAGGCCACACGCTAGAGTGCAACTAGTGTCTATAGTGGGGTCTTCTTGAGTACTGAGTGGTCACCCTGTGGAGTCTGATATGACCTTAAGGTATAGTTAGAGTCAGAACTGAATTGGAGCAGAGGCCCCAGCTGGTTTGTGTGGAGTGTAGATACCCACCACCTGGGATCAGGATTTGGGTTGTGAGTGTACAGCAGGAGAAATTGAGTGAGGAGGAGCTTGTTCCTCTTCTGTGATATCAGTGTAAATGGATTAAGAAACACCTGGTGGATTGGTGGAACACAATGGGCATGTCTGCATGATTGTCACACAGGCAGCAAGTTGAGGAGACACTGGGCTCCTGGATATGGGTGGCCCAACTAATAGGTTTGCAGCTGAATAGGGTAAAAAGGGGAAGAAGGAAATCTGTGCTTTCTTTGGCGGAGCTCCATTTTTCACCTTCTCCTTTGGACGTCCATCTGCAGTTCCTTAAGGCTTCTAGAGCAGAGTGCCACAGACTCACCCTGGAATTTGCATTGTCAGTTCTTTGACCGTCATCTGCATCCCCAGCTCTCTAGCACTGGGACAGCCATGTGCCCTCTTCCACCCTGACTCTGCAGCCATTGTAAGCTTTTTAGTATCATACATATACATTTATTTTGTATTAAATCTGTTTCCATAGAGACTCCAAACTGGTGTAGATTATGGTACTGGAGAAGTTGGGTTCCTGCTGTGAACCATATGAGACCATGTGGTTCAGAAGCCTTTGGAACTGGGTTTTAGAAGTTTGGAAAGGTTGGAGACAGCAGCTGAAGAAACAGTCCTAAATGCTGTGAGTCAAGCTTGATGGGAAGGTCTGGTGCCATAGCTCAGAATACCAGGTTCCTGATAGTAACAGCCAGTAAAGATCAGCCTCAGGAGGTACCTGGGAGAGGGTGTGTAATAATAGCACTTAGGAGGCTGACCCAGGAGGATTAGAGGATTGATTAGAGTTGGAGGCCAGTCTGAGTTACATAGTAAATTCAATTGTAGCCTGAACTACACAGTGAGACCCCATCTCAAAAAGAACAAAACAGAGGAAAAAAGCTCCAGGACACCATGCTGGAGAATTTTAGCCTTGAGCATAGATTCCCAGGGATTTCACAGTGCTCAGCCATCCGGGTACCCAGAGCCCCTGAAGCCATGACTTGAAAGTCCTGGCCACTGCTGGGGTGGTGGCAGACCCTGCACCATCCACATCGTGTTGGTTTTATACCTTGCAGCCAGGTTTCAAAAGGCCTGGGAAGCCAGGCAGTGCACCCCTGAGAGGCCATATGTGAAGCCAGAGTGCAGAGAAGACTTCCAGAAACATGGACCAGTTAAGGAAAGCCTCAAGGAATGAGCAAACCCAGCCCGAGGGAGAGGCCCTGAGGGCTGCAGATGCATACAGTACCATAGGGCAGGAGCCACCCGAGCTTGTCTCGGCACAACCTGTCCTATGCGATGCTCGCCGGTTTAATGTTTGCCCTGCTGTTTTGATCTTACTGGTCCCATTAGTTTCTTATCCTCACCCCTATTACTCCTTTTTGGAATGAGAATGTTGGTCCAGTGCTATTGTATGTCAGCACAAGAAATACATATTTATATATACATATTTAATATTTATAAGGGCTTACAACTTAGAGTTTGTCTGAAGTCTTAGGAGATTTTGGACTTTTCAGCCATCCTGGACTTTGGTGACTTATCGAGGTGAATTAAATGCATTATGCATCAAGAGATGTGCATGACTCTTGGGGGTCTGGGGGGGAATGTTATGGTTTATATCTAAATGCCCCCTCAAAGCCTTATATGGAGCTTTATATTTATAGCTAGCTTGCTGGTAGGACACAAGGGCTAGTCTCTGTGTTGTGTCTCCCTACCCAGCCCCTCACTCTCTGCTACCCAGTCATGAAGAGTTGTTTCCATTCAGGCCCTTCTACTGTATCTTCCTGCATGGGACCATCCCAACTATAGACTAAAATCATGAGCAAAATAACCTTTCCTCTGGTTTGGTATTGAGTCTCAGCGGTAAGCAAAGTGGCTGAGACACCTGCTGTATTACTGGATACGTCTAAAAAATTTCTAGCCATCTGTGGTGGTTCACACCCGTGACCCCAGCACTTGGGAGACTGAGGTGGGATGATTGCAAGTTTAAAACTTTGTTCTTTTCAGGTTTTTTTCTTTGTTTTTTTTTTGAGACAGGGTCTCGCTTTGTAGTTCAGGCTGGCCCTGAGCTCACTATGTAGCCCAGGCAAGCCTGGAACTCAGCAATCCTCCTGTCTCTGCCTCCCGAGTGCTGGGATTACAGGCGTGAGCCACCACACCCGGCACTGTGGTATATGGTATTGATTGTTGGTGGGCGAGTCTCCACGCCTAGCACTGTATGTGGTTACCGGGGATTGAACTCAGGACCTTGCACTTGCGAGGCAGGCCCCGGAACCACTGAGCTAACCCTCCAGCCCTTTTTGTTGTTTTTTAAGTCTATTTTAGATCCTTTCCATTTCCACATGAAGTTTAATGTCTGCTTGTCATTCTGTGTAGAAAACTGCTTGGATTCTGTGACTTTGGGTGGACTCTGGCTCGGTTTGAGAAGGGAAGTGTAGAATCGGTCTTCCATCAGATACATTGCTACAGGCTTCCTGCTTTTACAGCTGCTGTCAGCAGTATTGTAGAAACTCAGTTTCCTACTGTTCCTTGCTACTTTATTAAAGAAAATTGTCATGGCCTGGGGATTTAGCTCAAGCGGTACTGCACTTATCTTGGAAGCACAAGGTCCTGAGTGCAATCCCTGGTACCACAAAAAAAAAGAAAAGAAAATTGTCTTTTCTAGATTGAGTCTGGCTCCTGCACACTCTCTAGTGAACTTGCTTACTAGATACACTCACTTTGTTTTGTAGATTCTTGCAGACTTTCTACATAGAAGATCAGGAAGTGCAGGTGTAGTTTCGCTCACTCTTTGCCCATATTCCTGCACATTTGTGTCCTATTACTCCCTGTGAGTTGTGTCAGGGTTGCGTCACCTGTCCTGTGGTTTCTGTTTTCCTTGAGTGTGTAGATGTTTATATTGAACTCAGCATTTCTCCAATGAGGAGATGCTGACTTTTGCCTAGCCTTAAAGCCCTTGAGTGGTAATTGCCAGGCCTCCCATGCCCTTGTGGGGCTCCCTTGGCTGGGAGACAAAGGAATTGGTGGCTTGGAAGCTCCTCAAGTGACTGCCACAGGCAGCCAGGTAGAGTCACAGCCCTTGGGGACTTGTGGGACCTCATACTGGACCACAGCCTCATCCCCAGTGCAGCCTCACTCCTGCCCTCCGCACTATGTCCCCATCTTGGTTGTGACAGTGAAGACCACAGAGTAGTGCCAGCCATGGACTTTGTCCCATGGAGTGGAGGCTGGTCAGAGCCGGCCCGGCTACTGGCAGACATTCAGTGTGGTGCTCACTTGTCCTTCCCAAGGCCCCGCCTCCCATCCATCTGCCTAGTGTGTGTTTTGAGAGGAGGCCAATGCCCAGGCAGGTGACTCTTCAGTAACCAGTGCTCTCCCCAGTGGAGAACCTCACATTTGATCACCTCCCTTGTTTCTCCCTGGGGCAGAGCTGGCATCCTGAGGCTGTGGTGTGAGCACTGGTCATTAGCCCTGCCCAGGCCCTGACTGGGACTCCCCTGTGCTTTGAGGCAACCCTTCCAGTCTCTCTCTCTCTCTTTTTTTTTTTTTGTCAGTACTGGGGATCAAACTCGGGCCTTTGTGCATCCAATCCCTTCCAGTCTCTTGGTTATACTGGTTCATTGATTCTAGTTTCTACCCAAGCCCTACTCTTTACTTTTTTTAATTTCTTTTTTTTTTTTTTTTGAGTCAGGGTCTCGCTTTGTAGTTCAGGCTGGCTCTGAGCTCACTATGGAGCCCAGGCAAGCCTCAAACTCAGCAGTCCTCCTGCCTCTGCCTCCCGAGTGCTGGAATTACAGGCATGAGCCACTATGCCCAGCACTGTGGTAAGTGGTATTGATTGCTGGTGGGCGTGAGTCTCCACGCCCAGCATGGTATGTGGTTACCAGGGATCGAACTCAGGACCTTGCACTTGCGAGGCAGGTGCTGGAACCACTGAGCTAACCCTCTGGCCCTTTAATTTCTTTTTTGAGATGATGTCTCTGTCTAGTTCAGGCTGGCCTTCAATTTACTATCTTTCTAAGCTAACCTCAAATTTGCAGCAGTTCTCCTGCCTCAGCCTCCTAAGTGCTGAGATTACAGGTGTGCTTCTTTATTTATTTTAAAGGAAGAAAGTTGTATTTTAGCTCACAGTTTGTAGAGAGAGGCTTGCTAGAGGAGGCACAGTCCATGGCATGAAACAGAGCTTGTGTTTAGAAGGAGATGTGAAAGTGGGTGAACTCCCATTTTTATCTTCTGGTGCATCAGTTTCCATTACTTCTCTCAGGCTCATTCTATTCGATTTTTAATTTGAAAGCTTAGCTTTTGTCTTCCTCTTTGTATCTTTCCTGCCAGTCACCTGGTCTCCTCCTCTGAATCCCCCCACCCCTGGCTGAGCAGCACTCACTTCTGTCTCATCTAGGTACCCCTCCTGCAAGCCTGACTCTCCCTCTGTCCTGAGCTACATGACAGAAGATTCTGGAACTTGGGGTGGGACTGTTTTCTGTTACTTTGGTCTTTGCCCAGCTCTGCATGTAGAGGTATCAGGAAGCTCTGTGGTTCCTGCTCAGGGATCTCCAGTCAGTGAGGTCTGACCAGCTCAGTCTGGGGCTTGTGCCGCATCACATGTTGTCTTCTGCTCCCAGGACTGGGTACTTGAGGGCACACACAGTGTACTTCCTCGCTGTCTGTCCAGTGTGGTTTCCACATCATGTACCCTGTCTGAGCAAGGACACCTCCCTCCCAGCACTGTGTGCACGCCCCTGCCCGGGTGATTGTCCTTGCTTTTTGACGTTCAGCTTTAGATTCGTCCCAAAGCCATGAGTAGAATCTCAAGTCCTACAGTATCTTTGTAGTAGAAAAGCCTGTTTGCAAAGTGCTTTGGTAAATTGTACTTTGGCTGTTTTCCCTGGTGAAGTGGATGTGTGGCTAGGGTGCTGTCCATGGAGTGTGGACCCAGCAACTGGTTCAATGCTGGTGCTGAAGCACAGGAACGAGCATGCAGTCTTGTGGCATGTTCCTGTGACTTCCTTCCATGCTGACATCTTCGTTTCATTACATTGAGGCATCAGTCTTTCCCTGGCGGAAGTTTTCAGCCATCCTGTGGAAATGGAGCAAGCAAAGGTGAACATGAGCAAGGAGCCGGGTCCAGATGCGGCCGCTTACTGCTGCCCCACATGCCGGGACGATGAAAGCTGGAGCTGCAAACACCCAGTCCGGGGTCGAGCCAAGTCCCGGAGCCTGTCTGCCTCGCCTGCCCTGGGCAGTGCCAAGGAGTTCAGGTGGGCACCATTCTGTTCACATGTGTCCTGCTTAGAGCTGTGTGGGATCCTGAGAGGGCTGTCAGGCAGGGCTCTGTGGAACGTGTGCCACCTGCAGGGCCATGCCACATTTTGGGGAATGGAATCTCACTAAATTGCCCAGTTGGGCTTGAACTTGTGACCCTACCGCAGCCTCCCGAGTGCTGGGTACAGCCTGTTCCACTGTGCCATGTGGTGCTGCTCTTTCTTCCACATCAGCACACATCCACCCAGCCAGGGCCTGTGCTGACTCAGTGTCAGACATGGCGAGGAGAGGCAGAAGGTCCCAGGCACTTAGGTGTTGGTAGGTAGGCAGGCAGGCAGACGTGCAGCCTGGCCTGGAGCTCTCTGTCCACCTGCCACCTCACCGTCCAGTCAGCCACACCTGCAGCTGCTCAGCATCACCTGTGCAGGCCTCAAGGAGGCCACCTGACAACAGGTGGCTCTGGTGGCTTCTGGGTGTCACTCTTATCTGTGGTGATTAAACATGATGAGTTCTAGGTGGAAGAATGCATTGTTGCCTCCAGAGTAAGATACATTTGTAAAGTACAAGGAGGTTTTTGGTGCAAATAGTTTTTAAAAACATGTGGTCCTAGCACTGAGTTATAGTTAGTCAGAAGCAAAGTGGGGCCCTGTTGCTCAGTATGGTGACTGGACAACAGCTTTGTGATGAAACATGAAAGAACCAAAAGGAAAGATTGAAAGCTTGCACCACAAAGAATTGATAAATGAGGAGCTAAATCTTTAACTTCAAGGCTGGGGAGTTAGCTTAAGTGGTACCGCACCAACCTTGGATGCACAAGAGCCCTAGTTCGATCCCCGATACCGCAAAAAAACAAATCTTTAACTTGATTTAAATTTTATGCAGTGTATGCATGTGTCATATGTTAGGTGGTACCCTGTCAACACCTGCAGCTTTCGTGTTTTGTGTAGGACCAATGATGGCAAACCTTTTAGAGCCTTTAGTGATAACAGACAGCCCACTACAGTGCATGTGCCATAGGTTTACCACCACTGTTGTAGGAAAATGCAGATCATATACAGCGACTTAGCAGCCATTTCAGAGACATCACCAAGCAGAATATAGCAAGGTATCTTTTCAGAACCCACAGAGGTCCTGCATAGTGTGAGGTTCACTCCAGCAAAGGGGTGGCACAGCAGAGCCATGTGGCCATTATTGTCCCTGGCACATGCCACACACCACCATCGTGCAGCCTGCCTCACCATACCTTCCCCTGCATCTGTCATACTGAGCTCTCTTTGCAGAGCTATTTCTGGGCTTTTCACTAACATGGGTTTGGAGCTCTGTTTCTGTGTGTTGGGGTGCAGCACCATTCTGTGGGAGAGAATGCTGAGCCTGTGTGATGTCCAAGGGTCAGGGTAGGGGCAGGGGCTGCCTGAAGGACATTGTCTGCAAGAATGAACTACCTCCCCATGGCCTTGTACACTTCAGTGGGAATTTCTTGTTTTGTAATATTGCTGTTCCTCTCGATTTTTCAAAGACTTGTTTGAATACTCTAGTATGTGTTCATCCAGAAAGCCCTGGTGTTCGTGGCCATGCAACCCAGACAGACTCTGGCCCACAAGATGCCACTGAGGCTGGAGAAGTCTTCCACAGGCAGCAGCATGGGAGAGCAGGTGGGGGCCCCCAGACCCAGCAGGCTGGCAGCATGTCACATGTGAACAACTACAGTTGCAGTGGCACATGGCAGCTCCTGACCTAAGCAGTCTCTGCTGCTGTGCCCTTGCCGGGATGGCCCTGGTGGATCTGTCCCTGGATGCAGGCAGGCACTGTGCAATCCTTGGATTGCACATGCAGCTGGCTGAGTCACTTTGCAGTTCCTGGAGAAGTCTCTCTATAATCCAGAGTGTACGTTGCCCTTGGAATTTTAATCCAGATGATTTAGGATTGGTGTCCAAGGCCTTAGACCAACTATAGGCACAAAGACCTGTGGGCATGTTTTATAAAGCACAGGCTGCCAGACTGGGCCCATACCCCTTTGGTTGGCAGTTGGTGCTCTTGGGCCCCCATGTGTCTCATTGCACATGGAAACCAGTGAGCCCTGAGCTGAAGCAGATCGATGAAGTTTGGAGCTTGTACCATTGTGGTCACTCTGCTCCCTAGAGATGGCATGACCTGTGTGTGTCACTGCCTATACACCTTCCCTGATGGCAGCCCCACTGTGCCCCACAGAAGGACATGCTCTCTCCATGGACCATGCCCGGTGACCACGTTTGGACCAAAGGCCTGCGTGCTGCAGAACCCCCAGACCATCATGTAAGTGTGCCTGGTGGGTGGGCACAGGAGGAGGCATGGGAAGGCACTGGTGTGCCCTGAGTCCTTTTAGCATGGTCCCCTTGGGCACTTTCCCCATCCTACTGCATTCAGGCACCTGGCTGGGACCTGTGCTGCCAGCTGCTTGAGTGCTACACAGCCTGGGCCCTGTGGCACCAGTGCCTGGGTGGGGGCCATGCCCGTCCTGTGGGCCTGGCCCTGCACGGGTGAGACTTGGGGTACTCTGTTCTGATGCAAGTGTCAGGAGTAGATGCATCCCATGCTGACACTCAGGCTTCTTCTCTTCATGGCTCCCAAGCACAGGGACATGTGTTGAACTCTTCTTGGTCTCCTTTCAAGGATGTTGAGCTCTTGGGTTTTCATCTGGGTTTTGTGGTGTTGGAGACCAAACCCAGGGCCTCGGCACATCAGGTACCCCATACTCAGCCAGACCTGTGCTGTGTGCGCCCTGTAGCCTTGATGGCACCCAGGAGAGGAACTGTGTGAAACCCGGTGTTGGCGTCACTGTGTCCCCTCTGTGGCTGGTGCTCTGCGGACCCAGGAGGAGGAGCATGTTGCTTTTCTCTTATATTCAGCAGTTAGCAGTGCTTGGGTTTTATGGGAAAGCCCTAAAATAGTCACTGAAACACTATGTTCTTGCTTCTGTTTGTAAACTTGGAGCTCTGCCCCTGCCTCCCGTTTTTTGTTTTGTTTGGTTATGGTTTTATTTTTTGGTACCAGGGATCAACTCAGGACCTTGTACTTTTTTTTTTTTTTTTAGCTTTTGAGACAGGGTCTCGCTTTGTAGTTCAGGCTGGCCCTGAGCTCACTATGGTGCCCAGGCAAGCCGCCGCGAACTCAGCAACTCCTCCTGTCTCTGCCTCCCGAGTGCTGGGATTACAGGCGGGAGCCACCACATCCGGCATTGTGGTATGCGGTGTTGATTGTTGGTGGGCGTGTCTCCACACCCAGCATTATATGTGGTTACCGGGGATCGAACTCAGGTCCTTGCGCTTGCGAGGCCAGCGCCGGAACCACTGAGCTAACCCTCCGGCCCAGGACCTTGTACTTTTGAGGCAGGTGGCAGAACCACTGAGCTAAATTTCCCAGCACTACCATCCGTTTTGTACCTGGCACTGCCTTCACCTACCTGCAGGGAGTCTGTGCCATCTGGGTCCTCTGCCCTGATCAGCGTAGTGCTTTGGGCTGAGCCTTCCAGCGCCTGCAGGTGCAGCCCTGGGATGTGAACAGGGGCTGCCCTACATCACTTCCCTGTCGTGGGCCTGAGCACTGCTCCTGGCGTGGACTCCCCTGGCCCTGCTGCTCCACACTCCCCATGTCCTTGGCTGTCTCCTCTCTGCCCTGTCATCCCCTGCTCACTTGTGTGCAGCAGAAGGGGCCTCTCCAGCCTTCTGCCTTCATTACCTTCAGCTCCTGCATTGCCGCTCCCCATGCCAGGGCACAGGATGGTTTCCCACCCATTCCTACAGGCTGGCAGCCCAGCCAGGTGGCCATCACCATCCCTGGAGCCACCACCTTAGTCTGTGCCCTGGGAGACAACTCTGATCAGCCCTGTTGGCAGTCCTGTCCCTGCCTCCTGTAGCTAAGCAGGGGCTATCTGTGGAACTCACCTTTGACTCCCTACTTAGCTGCGATTTCATCAGGAGCATATTCTTGCTGGCTGGGATGCGTGACACCACCATCACCTGTCAGGTCACATGGTCCATGACCTCCTCTCAGCCATCCCAGGCAGGCTGAAGCCCTGCTATCCATACCACACCCACTGCCCTGTGTCTGGCCAGTCAGCACCCCCCTGTGCAGGTGACAAAGTTGAGGAACTGGTTTGTGGCCACATTAGGGAGGAAGGGATTGGCCCAGCCCCAGCCACAGAGGGATGCTGACTGGGCCTACAGGGCCTCAGGGCTGCCAGAGTCCCTTCCTGGGCAGTCAGGTGGGATGGGCTATGTGCCAGGTAGCCACCCACGCTGCCTCCTGGAGGCCACAGCCCAGCAGGGTTCAAGGAGTGCACTCTCACCTCACACCCTTTCACCTGGGTACCTGAGAGCCCTCCCAGGGGTGGGCCTGTCAGTTCTGATTCCAGTTCCAGTTCCACAGGCACTGTGGGGGGTGGAGGACAAGGTGGCGGGTGGCTGGAGTGAGGCTCTCTGCTGTCAAAGTTATCCTGGTATTTATCTCTAGCTCGCTCTCTCTCACTCTTTCTTTTTTAAGCAGGAAGTTGGGCAAAAGGGTCCTGTACACAGTAAGAAAACTGGGGTTTTTGTTTATTGTACCAGGGATCAAACCCAGGACCTTGCACATGCCAGGCAGGCGTTGTGTCACTGAGCTAAACCCCCGGCCCAAAAACTGTTTTGATTTCATAATTTCAGGAAATTATTTTTTAGATTCAGCTTCTAGAAGACCTTTGACAAGTCTGATAAGTGTGTCTTGTGGTCTGTAGGGTGTGGACATTAGGCTTATAGTATAAATGCAGGATGGGGCACGTGCCAGTGGGGTAGGGCGGCGCAAGCATCTGTCCTCCATAGCGAGTGGCCCCGGGATGCTGCAGACGTGGCCATCTCAGAGGTGGAACCTGCCTTGGGAGCTGCGTGAGTGACTGGGCAGGAGAGGCAGAAAGATGCCATGAGTGCCCCCTTGGCTCCCAGAAGTGCCTGGAAAGGGTGAGTGCTATGCCTGTGTCTGGGTGGTGTCTCGGGGACAGGACAAGGCAGGCACTTGCCACTGCCCTCAGCCTTTTACACTGTTGTTTGAGCTGCCAGTGAGGTGTCACTGGCTGTCCTGGAGAAGCCTCTGCCAGCAAGGAGTGGCCAGAGTAGGCTCCTAGGTTGGATGCTTGGGCTGGAAAAGGCCTCTCCACTGCTACCACAGAGTGGTCCAGGGCCATGGCTGGGCAGGTCTGTGTGGAGATGAGTCTGCCGCAGCTGTAGGGTGGGCTCACAGCCCATATGGTCCCAGTGTCCCTGGGGTCACAGCCAGCGGGGCCCTGGCCTCAGGAGAAACACCCCAGCCCTTGCGGGTGTCCACATGCAGCCACTTCTGCGTCGGAGGGGCCCGAGCAGGCATAGTGCCAGTGGTCCTCAGCGCCAAATAGATGCAGAGCCCAGACCTGCAGGGCTGCCACCTCCTTTTAAACCAGTGGTTTCTACTGGAAAACTCAAGGGTCACCTAAATTCCCACAGTGGATTGCAAGGAGGCGCTGTGTATCCTGAGGGTCCTACATGGAGCTGGGCTGCCTGAGCTTTCCCTGCAGGGCTCCTGAGGGAAACTCAACCCCAGGGAGCACGCAGGCCTGGAGCTGAATGGTGGGCTCTGGGTGGCAGCACAGGAAGGGCCCATGGGTGGAGCGAGGTGGTGACCCCAAGTCTGCTCGTGTGGCGGAGGGCTCCCCAGTGCCAGGCTGCAGGGGCTGCTCTCACTGAGGCTTTCTGCCCCAAGCCAGAGCCTTTTCCCTTGGGAAGGAGCTGCTAGCACAGACTGTCCTCCCTCCTCAGGCACATTCAGGACCCTGCAAGCCAGCGGTTGACATGGAACAAGTCTCCCAAAAGCGTCCTTGTCATCAAGAAGATCCGTGATGCCAGCCTGCTTCAGCCCTTCAAGGAGCTCTGCATGTACCTCATGGAGGTGAGTTGGGTGCCAGGTGGGTACCTTGTAAACACAAACCCCTGTTGCCCCATGGTTCTGGAGATGCCTGGGTCTGATGAGGGCCTTGCTGTGTCTCTGTGGAGGGAGAGGGGCCAGGAAAGGGAACCTGAGGAGTGCACCCCCTACAGTGAGGCCCCTCTGCTGGTGCCCTGGTGTGAACACTTGTGGGCTCAGTCCCTCCCAGGTAGCCCCTCTCAGCACCACTGGAGGGGAGGTTGTATTGATGTCAGTTTTATGTTGTTGGGACAAACCTGGTGCCCCTGGCTGAAAGGAGGAGGGTTTCCTTTGACCCACTGTTTCCAGGGGTGACTCCCAGTCTGCTGCTCCAAGTCAGGAGCAACATGTGGAGCACAGGACAGGGTAGCTCCTTGGCCCACACAGCCAGGGAGCAGAGCTTATGCACTGAGTTTGTGGCCCCTGGTCTGGCACCTCGTGAAAATTCCTCCTCTGAGCACACAAAGGCAGGGGACATTTCAGATTTAGACCATGGCTGATGGACCAGGAGCAGTGTGGCCTTCAGGTACCGAGGCACAGCTCCCACAGCAGGAAGGCTGGTTTCAACACAAGGTTCTGGAGGGGCTTCTGCTGACGGCTTATTGCAAGCACAGTCCCAAGTAGTGAGGTGCCCTCCTTGCTGGCAGGCACCATCCCCGGGGACAGAGTGTGTGTCTTCGGGTCCCTCCTCCTAAAGCCACCAGGACCCAACCATGGGCTCCTCCCTGTAACCTGTGCTACCCAGACACCTATCCAGAGGGCCACGTTGACACCAGCCTCCTCGTACCTCAGGACACAGAAGCCTCAGGACCTGCCCGAGCCCCAACTGCTCCAGTCCTGAGGGTACCGGCAGCCATGCTCACTGTCCCTGCTTGCAGGAGAATGGCATGATCGTGTATGTGGAGAAGAAGGTGCTGGAGGACCCCGCCATCGCGAGTGATGACAACTTCGGACCAGTGAAGAGGAAGTTCTGCACGTTCCGGGAAGGTGAGCCCCTCGCCACGCGGGTCAGTGCCTGAGGGAAGCTCAGGTCCCTGTGTGTGACAGTGCTGTTGGCTCCCTGTGTAGATTATGACGACATTTCCAACCAAATAGACTTCATCATATGCTTGGGCGGGGACGGGACCCTGCTCTACGCCTCCTCGCTGTTCCAGGTGAGGCATTATGCCCCTTCCTATGTGGTCCTCATCGCGCCCTCTGCCCTCTGGGTCCTGGGGCCCTACACCCGTACCGCCATACTGGGAGCCCTCGCCCAGAACATTGCCCCCACATCAGGCTGCCCTGCACCTCTTGTCCGCTCTGTACCCCATGTTGTCCCTGGTGTATACGGCCCCCCAGAGCTGATTGTGCAGGACGGGGCTCACCCCGGGTCTGTGCCAAGGGTGGCCAGGGGCCTCTGCACAACCTTGCACCCCCCCCGCTCACCATCCCCACCTGCAGGGCAGCGTGCCTCCTGTCATGGCCTTCCACCTGGGCTCCCTGGGCTTCCTGACCCCCTTCACCTTCGAGAGCTTCCAGTCGCAGCTGACACAGGTGATCGAAGGTGCGTTGGGGTTCAGAGCCCGTAGCACCAGCGTAGAGCTGCCGCCTTCTGTGCTCTGCTTGGCTTTTGTAGCCATTTTGTTAATGATGCGTAGAGCAGCACTCTGTGTTTCAAGGTTGAGGGATTTCTGCCAGCTGTGATGGCCTATCATCCCAGCACTCAGGAGGCTGAGGCAGGAGGATCACCACGAGTTCAAGGCCAGGTTGAACTACATAGTGAGACCCTGTCTCAAAACAGAAAAGGTGAAGGGATTTCTAAATTTTAACTGCTCGGCACCACATCAACAACAAGAGGATTTGGGCTGGAGCAGCCCTGGTGTTGAACAGAGGTGGCTGGTTCTCCCATCACTGCACTTGGGAGCAGCATGGGGAACCCTGGCCCAGCCCCACATCCTGCTGACCCTCTGGCCCACAGGGAATGCTGCTGTTGTGCTCCGGAGCCGGCTGAAGGTCAGGGTGGTGAAGGAGCCCTGTGGCAAGATGGCCGAGCACAACGGGCTCAGTGAGAATGGGCTGCCAGGCACCCCGCTCGAGGGCGGAAAGCAAGCCATGCAGTACCAGGTGTGTGCAGGCCCCGGGTGTCCACCTGTGTCCACCCGGAGCCTCTGCCACGTCCCTCTGAGCACTATCCCCTCAGGTCCTGAATGAGGTGGTGATCGACAGGGGCCCCTCCTCATACCTGTCCAATGTGGACGTCTACCTGGATGGACACCTCATCACCACAGTACAGGGCGACGGTAAGGCCTGGTGCCACCTGGGGCCCTGTGTCTGAGCAGGCTGAGAGTGATGCCTACTTTATCTCCATCAGGAGTGATCGTGTCCACCCCAACGGGCAGCACAGCATATGCGGCTGCAGCCGGGGCCTCCATGATCCACCCCAATGTACCAGCCATCATGATCACGCCCATCTGCCCCCACTCGCTGTCCTTCCGGCCCATTGTGGTCCCTGCGGGAGTAGAGCTGAAGGTCAGAGCCACCTCTGTCCTCCACTCTGTGAGTTGCTGGGCACCTTCCGCAGTGCTGGCCCACAGCCCTGGGCCTACAGTGTCCTGTGAGCCAGATTCCCACCACACAACTGCCCCACCTCTGGGCACATGTGGGGCCAGAGCTTCTCACAGGCTCTTAGTTGCTGGGTGGGCTCCCACAGTAGGTGGGGATGCTTGCAAGCACAGGTAAAGAGAAACCTCTGGCCGGGTCCCCACCCCCTGAGCTCTGTGGCCACCCCACTGACAGGTAGCCTGGCACTCTTTTCCAAGAGCCCTCCCTGCCCAGGACCCACCTTGTCCCCACTGGCCTTTCAGATTATGCTGTCACCAGAAGCCAGGAACACTGCATGGGTGTCCTTGGATGGAAGGAAGCGGCAGGAGATACGCCACGGAGACAGGTGTGGCAGCAGGCTGGGCACCAGCTGAGAGCAGTACCGTGCCAGGTGGCTGCATGGGGTGGCAGAGGTCCCAGGGCCTTAGATGACTGGGCCCAGGTCCTGGTTCTCATGTGCTTTGTGGCACGTGGATGGCCTTTGCAGGACCTGGGTTCTGGGGGTGTGACCCATGGCTCTGCCCAGCCCACCTCAGCTTGCTTACAGTGGGGCAAAGCGGGCACTGGATGGGTGGGTGGGCACAGGCTCAGTGGGCTGTGGCCTCCCGACAGCATCACCATCACTACCTCCTGCTACCCGCTGCCCTCCATCTGTGTCCGTGACCCTGTGAGCGACTGGTTTGAGAGCCTGGCACAGTGTCTCCACTGGAATGTGCGCAAGAAGCAAGCCTACTTCGAGGAAGAGGAGGAAACAGCCGAGGATGGGCAGGAGGGCTAGGCTGACCGTGTCTGCAGCCAGGTGTTGGGAGCTCCACGCCAACCTCCGTCCTGCTGGGCTGCCACAGAGCAGGGCCTGGGTCCACCTTTTCCGACCAGATCAGCTTTTTAACATTTTTAAATCTGGTTTTTTTCCATTTCTGAAGAAGCAAAGAGCACTGGGCGGGGAGCCCTACCCACCCGAGCAGGCCCATGGGGCTGCAGCCAGGACTCCACAGTCCATCGGGCTCCAGGCACCAGGACAAGCTGATCTGTCCTTTGATGTCAAAATAAATGTCTCAGCCAAAAGTCTTCCTTTAGCAGCAGTGCTTTTCCCCGGGGCCGGCAACTTCTCCCCTCAACTTGGGGGTCTTGGTGGCCTTGCTGTGGACTGGCAGGGTTCCCTAGACTTCACATTCCGACCACCAGGCAGCGGTGGTGGCAGCTCCTGGGAGGTGTTTTAAATCTTGTGCATACTTTTTAGAGGTTCTTTTACACTTTCTGAAGTGCTTATGTACATATTTTCGTGTACAAACTTTGTGAAGCTTGAGCAGTAGGGACCGTCCTGTGCCCCTGTTTCGTTGTCTAGGAGGCAGCTGCTTGGAGTGGGGACCCCCCCCCCCCCCCCGCCCCGCTTCTGCTTTCAGTTTTGCTAATGGGGTTTTGTCTTGCCTGCTGAGCTGGGGCAATCAGGAAGATGGAGGGCCCTCTGCTGTGAGAGTTTCATGTTGGCAGGAAGCTCCCAGGCTGCTTGCTGTGCCTGTGTAGGCAGAGCCCAAGCTCTTCTCTGTGTGTCAATAACGTGTGGGCCCTTAGTCATCCTCCTTGGGGCCTGCGCCCAGGGCCTCACCCTGCCTACCTGCATTCGTGTGGGCAGGGCAGGGCCTGCCTTGTGGAGCAGGCTCGCTGCTAGAGATGGAAAGCCGTAGTGACCAAGCCATCCTGGTTAGCTGCTGCTGGTCTTCTTGAGAACCACTTGGGTTTTTGAAGTAAATTCTTAATGTTTCATATTGTTAATACCTTGGAAATTTGTTAATTGTTGCTGAAGGCCTTATTACTATTTTCAGATCCTTTCAATAAACAGACTTGTAAAAAAGAGTTGGAGATCTGCTTTTTCCCAGCTCTTTGAAACTAGGCTGGGGACCTGGGCAGTGTAGGCCCAGTCCTCACTGACTCAGCTGGCCTCTCTCCAAGGGACTGCCCAGCCTCACTGTCCACCAGTGCGGCCTCCATAGAGGGACCCAGGTCCTGGAGCAGAATGTGAACACAAGGTGGGCAAGGGCTCCTGAGGGCCTTGTGTCCCCAGGAAAGGGCAGCCATCTGAGTCCTGGGGCCAGACAGGCACATGCCAGGCTTGTCCCACTGGCTCTGGAACTGCGGTGGGACGGCAGCCACCTCCCACCATGCACTGGGAGGCTTTCAGTACCATGCATATGCACAAGTCAGGGACCCCAGAATGACTCCCAGAGGACGGCCCTCAGAGTCATCCCTCCACCCTGTCACAGATACAGCCCTGGCACTGTCCCTTGTGGCCCTCAGCAGCCACATGTGGGAAGCAGGGTGTTAATGGCCAGCTGCCCTGGGTCAGTGCCACAAGTCCCTGGGCTGTGGCTGACTTCACGGGTGCCCAGCGGCCTGGACACACATGGACCTAGGCTTTCTGTGAGCAGGGAAATAGCATCTCACCCCAGATCTGGCCTGGCATGAGCCTCATGCATAGGCCACAGAGGCAGCCACCAGGTCATGTGCCCATGCCAGGGACCAGTCTTTGGCAAATGTGTTGGCTCCACAACCTTAACCTCCTGACCATGGGGACACAGATGTAGCCAGAGGCTCCACAGAGCTCACATTGGAGTCAGCAGCAACCTGGGAAACTGGCTTGAAGAACCAGCACCCAGGGCCTAGAGGTACTCTGACAGGCTCGGCCTCAAGTACTGGAACTGCAATAGGGTCCCTGCTCCAGCCAGGCCAGCCCTTGGGCCAGGCTAAGCTGGGGTGGTCCTGACAGCCCTGGCATAGACCTAGAGCTACAGTGTGAGAGTGACAGAGTCTGGGAACACATGGGCTAGCAGGGCCTGGCCAGTCAACCAGGGGAAAAATCCAGCCACTTCTGTCATATTCTGTTCCAGGAAGACCCAGGCCAGAGTTCAGGTGACCTTCTGAGACTGGGGACATCCCTGTGGTAAATGAGGCTCCCCTGGAGAAGCCTGTCAGGGGCTATGGTTGGGAGCCTTATCCCACCAGGGAAGAAACCTAGAGAGGAAAGTGGGTGCCCTGCAGAGTAAGGTTGAGAGGCAGTAAGAGGGGACCACTGCAGAGGATAGGTCACAGCAATGCATCCCTGGGCTCCCCAGCCAGCAATTCCATCGCCCACTGAAATCCTGTCTGTCCATGCAGAGCCACTGAGAAGTGACATGGTAGAGATAGGGATACAGAGACAGGGACGCAACAGACCAAGACATGCAGAGCAAAGTTCAGAGACAGGAGCCGGGGGTGGTGGCCATTCCTGTAATCCCAGCACTCGAGAGGCAGAGACAGGAGGATTGCTGAGTTCGAGGTTTGCCTGGGCTACATAGTGAGCTCAGAGCCAGCCTGAACTACAAAGCGAGACCCTGTCTCAAAAAAAAAAAAAAAAGTTCAGAGACAGGAACATGCACACATGTGCACAGGCTACTTAAACTTCTCTCTTGTGTGTGGTACTGGAAGTGAACCCCAGACCTTCCCACTGAAGTACAGCTCCAATCTTTTTTTTCAAGACAACATCTTGCTAAATCCTTAAATTCCCCAGGCCAGACTCAAACTTGTGATGTCTCTGCCACAGCCTCCCTCAGTGCTGAGATCCACAGGGGTATGCCACCATGCCCAGCTGGGAGAGACTTTTTCAAGGCTTGGATTTGCCTGAATGTGTCCTCCGAGCTTCCCATATTGAAGCATGATCCCCACTGAGTACACAGAGGTGGAACTAATCGGACTATGGGCTCAGCTCAGCAGGACCCTCGTGATTAGGTTCGTGAGATCAGGTCATGGGTGGGCCACAAGGTGAGTCCAGCAGCTCTACGGAGTGGTGCAGAAGCAGGACACATGCATGGGCGCGCACGCGCACACACACACACACACACACACACGCACAGAGGGGGCCCTGACCTTGGGCTGAACCTGAGCCAGGGTAAACCTGTCCCATAACTGCTTTGTCATCAACAGCAGGAAGTAGACACAGACACTATGCTGAAGTGGGCAGGTCCTTCCCCACCTGGGGCAGGCAGGAGCTGGGTCAGTGCGGGTGGCTGGGGGTGCCCTCTGCCTGGAGAGGTCAGTCCGAATGCCCCAGACTGAGTGAACTCTGACAAGGGTCAAGAGGCCACTTAGTAACTACATCCTCAGTGGCTCCACCTCACTTGACTCCTCTTTTTTGTTTTTCTGGTACTGGGTACAGGACCTTCACACTGGGCTATATCCCAGCCCTTTATATACTTTTTTTTTTTTTGAGACAGGGTCTCACTTTGTAGTTAGGGCTGGCTCTGAGCTCACTATGTAGTCCAGGCAAGGCTCAAACTCAGCAATCCTCCTGTCTCTGCCTCCCGAGTGCTGGGATGACAGGCGTGAGCCACCACGCCCCACACTGTGGTATGTGGTATTGATTGCTGTGGGCGTGAGTCTCCACACCCAGCATTGTATGTGGTTTCCGGGGATTGAACTCAGGACCTTGCGTTTGCGAGGCAGGCGCCGGAACCACTCAGCTAACCCTCCGGCCCTTATACTTTTTATTTATTTTATTTTATTTTATTTTATTTTATTTTATTTTATTTTATTTTATTTTATTTTTGAGACAGGGTCTTGCTTTGTAGTTCAGGCTGGCTCTGAGCTCACTATGTAGTCCAGGCAAGCCTCGAACTCAGCAATCCTCCTGTCTCTGCCTCCCAAGTGCTGGGATTACAGGCATGAGCCATCACACCCGGCATATACTTTTTATTTTAAGATGGGATCTTCTGACTTTTGATCCTACAGTCTCAGCCTCCCATAGTCCTGGTATTAGAGGTGACAGTGCAGAAGGGCTCCCTTTGGGGTCTCCACTCTGTGTCCCTGTTGTGGTCAGGGGTTTGCAAAGGAACAGATTTAACATAGGACACATGATTTACAGGATTTTTTTTTTTTGAGACAGGGTCTCACTTTGTAGTTCAGGCTGGCCCTGAGTTTACTGTGTAGCCCATGCAAGGCTCGAACTCAGCAATACTCCTGCCTCTGCCTCCTGAGTGCTGGGATGACAGGCACGAGCCACCACACCCGGCTGTAATTTTTTTTTTTTTTTGAGACAGGACTAGTTCCTAAATTCCCCGGGACTTGGCCTACCTCAGCCTCCCAGAGTGGGGGTTACAGATGCACACCCTATTTGGCTTGGAGGCTTTTCCTGGAAGACAACTTTAGGGTGTCTCAAAGATTTACCAAGTCATCTGGATACTGGATGTAGGCAACAAATGGCAGCCTTAGGTTCTGAGATTTTTGTTTAAATAAACATTGCACTTCTGCTTTTTCCTCTTTTTTTTTCTTTTCTTTCTATTTTTAGGTCCAAGCCCTAACCAGCTTCCAGGGAGGGTTGCTGCCTTCTTCCACCCCTGGCTGCCAGGGGACAATCTCACTTCAGGTGCCACGTCCTGCATAGGTGCCCATTTGTCCCCATCCCTCTCCTCACCCAACCGCCTCCTCCCCATCTACCCACATGTGGGCTTCCCAGGGAATTCCAAGCAGGAAGCTGCAGTGACTTCTGGGCAAGATTGAGGAAGAAGCTCTATTAACAGTAAACAGTATAGGTATCATCTTTAAAAAGCGCCTTCCACTGTAATCCCAGAACTCAGGAGGCCGAGGCAGGAGGAGTGCCATGAGTTCGAGGCCAGCTGGGGTACACAGTGAGTTCAAGGCCAACCTGAAATAGTTAATTGTTTTTTTTTTTTTTTTGAGACAGGGTCTAACTTTGTAGTGCAGGCTGGCCCTGAGCTCTCACTATGTAGCCTTGGCAAGCCTTGAACTCAGCAATCCTCCTGCCTCTGCCTCCCGAGTGCTGGGATTACAGGCATGAGTAGGCCACCTGAATTACAGCGCAAGACCCTGTCTAAAAATCGCAAAATCAAAAAACTGCCTTCTCTAGAACCAGACGCGGGCGGCCCCTACCAGCGCCCCCGCGTGGCCAGTGTTGCATCCGGACCTCGGAGCTACCTCAGGGCGGGACCTCCTCCGCGCAGCCAATCAGCGGCCCCGCGCCTGGGTGTTCCCCTCCCCGCCTCCGCTGCGCAAGCGCCGTTTGAAGGCCCGCTAGGCGACCCGTACGTGGCGCTCTGTTCTCCTGCTCAACGTGGACGGATTTCTGGGTCTCCAAAACTCGGTTGGGCTCTGACTTCGAAAACGGGGCCTGCAGCCTGACTCCGCCTCCGCCCAGCGAGCTCGCGCCACTTCCTGTGCGTCACCTCCGTTCCCTGCTCAGTGTCCCCCGCGCGCACCTCGCGCCACTGTGCGCCCCTCCCGGTTCCCGCCATCACTCGGTCGCCGCCGCTCCGGGGCACCCGTCTGCTGCGCCCTGCCCGGCCTCGATACCTACTGCCGGACCTCCGTGTCCCCTGCTGGCCTGGCGTCCCCTTGTCCCAGTGTCTCTTGCCCAGGGCTCGGTGTCCCCTTTGCGGCCCCAGTGACCACTGCCTGTTCTGGTGTCCCCTGCCCGATCTCGGTGACCACAGCCTGGTGCTCGGCGTCCACTGTCCGATCTGGGACCTGCCCGACCCTGCCTGGCCTGGGCCTTCCGTCCCCCTTGAGGGGTGTGTGTCCGCGAAGAGCCCAAATCGGGACAAACGTCTGCGGTCCTGGGGTTGCGCTTGGAGCTGGAACCGGGTGCCACGGCCCTCGAGTGGGGACCCCCCTCTGGGCGGGGACGAAGGTAGGGCGGGGACACAGGACGGGGCGGGACGTGGGGGCGGAGAGCTCCTGGTGCGGTGTCTCGTAGAAATTCAGGCTTAATACCGAGGCCGACTTCCGGTGTGGGTCTGGGGGACCGAACTGGGCTGGCGACCACCGGCTGGGCCCAGGGCCTGGACTTCCTCTCTTGTAGCAAGGTGATCTTTCTGTTTCCTTATCCCAGCACTTTCCTTACTGCGCTGCATCCCCCACTTTTTCTGTTGTCTTGGTCTTTTGAGACAGTCTCAAGTCTCTGAGTTGCTCAGGCTAGGGTGGTATTTCCAACCCTCCTGCCTCAGCCTCCTAGACTGCTGTGATTATGGGCATGCTTCACTTGCCTGGCTTGATTTTTCTGAGGGTTATTTTATTTACGAGGGGTTTTAACAACAGGTGGTTTCCCCACAAGGCTCCCATTCTTGAATGCACTGCATGCTGCTGCAAAAGAAGAAAACAAACCCAGACCCTGCCTTTATATAACCCGGGTCCTCTCGGAGCTGCACCCAGCCTGTTTAGG
The DNA here is from genome assembly GCA_004025085.1 of Thryonomys swinderianus. Lineage (NCBI taxonomy): Eukaryota > Metazoa > Chordata > Mammalia > Rodentia > Thryonomyidae > Thryonomys > Thryonomys swinderianus. Next base: position 21,376 of record PVIC010026062.1, read on the forward strand.
TTGTTTTTGGTTTTACCTGACATTTTCTGTAGTCTCACATTTTTTTTATTTTTTATCCTGAGACAGGGTCTCCCTTTGTAGATCAGGCTGGCCCAGAGCTCACTATATAGCCCAGGCAAGCCTCGAACTCAGCAATCCTCCTGCCTCCCGGGTGCAGAGATTACAGATGTGAGCCACCACACCTGGCACTGTGGCATGTGGTACTGATTGCTTGTGGGTGTGAGTCACCATGCCCGGTGTTGTATGTGGTTACTGGGGATGGAACCAGGAACCTTACACTTGCTAGCCAGGCTCCGGAAGCACTGAGCCAAATCTCCAGTTCACGATTTAGTTTTTGAACTCGGGACCTCGCACTTGCCAGGCCTGTGCTCCATTGTAATTTTTGAGATGGGGTGTTGCTGAATTGCCCAGCACACCTCCACCCTCCAGCAGCTGAGATAATGGGCTGAGCTGGTGCCCGCCTTCAGGCTTTCCCAACAAACCAGAGTTCAATGTGCTGTACTAAAAATAAACTTAGTAAACTTTTTTTTTTTGAGACAGGGTCTCACTTTGTAGTTCAGGCTGGCCCTGAGCTCACTATGTAGCCCAGGCAAGCCTCAAACTCAGCAATCCTCCTGCCTCTGCCTCCCTAGTGATGGGATGACAGGCATGCCAGCATGCCACCATGCTCGGCTACTTTGTAAACATTTTTAAAACAGGATACGACATATTAAATGGCATGCAAAGAATACTAAAAAGACAAATGGAACCAAGCATGGTGGCATAGGCCTGCAGTCTCCAGACTGGAGGATCTCTGATTCCAGCCTAGCCTGGGAAATTCAATAAGCTCGCAATACCCTGTCTCAAAATTTAAAAAGAAGGCCGGGCGTGGTGGCTCACGCCTGTAATCCCAGCACTCGGGAGGCCGAGACAGGAGGATTGCTGAGTTCGAGGCTTGCCTGGGCTACATAGTGAGCTGAGGGCCAGCCTGAACACAAAGCGAGACCCTGTCTCAAAAACAAAAAAACAAAACAACAAAAAAAAATTTAAAAAGCCAGGCATGGTGGCAGCATGCTTGTAATCCCAGCACTTGGGAGGCGAACAGGAGGATTGCTGTGTTTGCAGCCAGCTTGAGCTACATGTTCTGGACTACATAGCTAGACCCTGTCTCAAACAAAACAAAAGAGCTGGGTTCAGTCGTGGGCTGGGTGTGGGGTGGGGATTGTCATACACGCGATCTAATCAGTGCAGACTTCCCTGGGGAGTCTGGGAGCATCTTCAATTCTTTCTTCCAGAACAAAATTCCTACCCTGGGTCCCAGAGCTTGGAGTTCAGCAAAAGTGTTCAGTGGGTCATTTGGCAGGGACAGCTCTGTCTGGAGTCCCTAGCAGAAGCACTCTGGGCCAAGGCAGGCCAATCACAGGCAGTGCAGGTGTCCCCGCATCTTCGCCCATCCCACAAAGTGCTGGGCCAGGCTTCTGTCCTCAGGAAGCGTCAGGAGCAGCCATAGTGCATGTGGCTAGGCAACTGTTTTCATTTGCTTTGGACGCTTATCTGTTGCCCAGGAGAGCCAGATGGTTAGGCTTTATATTGGTACCACAAGGAGGCAGCCAGCTCTCTGCCTCCAGCTCTGGCTGTGACCTCTTTCTGTTTCCTAAGCCATGTAAAGGAGGTCAGCTACTGTTTTGTTTTGGGGGGGGGCGTGGTATGGGGGATCAAACTCAGCCCTTGTGCTTCCAAGGTAGGTACAGTACCACTTGAGCCAAATCCCCGGCACCTCTGCTTTTTTGTCTTTAAACCCCCCACTCTGGGCGTTGAACCAGGACCTTGCAAATGTTAGACATTGCTCAGTACTGAGCCACATCCCCAGCCCTTTTGGGTTTTAATTTTTCATTTTAAGGCAGTGTCTTGCTAAGTTACCCAGAGTGGCCTTGAACCTGAGATCATCTTGCCAGCCTCCTTGTGGTGGCCATTACACATGTGTGTGTGCCAGTGTGTCTGGCTTCTGTGGTTACAAGCAGTCTGTTGTTGGCCAGATCACTCTGGCCATCTCTGTCTTGCAGGATAAGAACTGGTTTCCTGTGGAAGGAGCAGGTGTCTCATGGGCCATAGGGCAAGAGCTGGCCACAGGCCCCTGGGTAGGACTGGGTGAGGGGGGCTGGGGCTGGCTGGGCCAGGCCCTGTGTTCCACCGTCTCCCCTGTCACTATCTCCAAGGGGATGGGAAGGTTGCTTGCAGTCTTTGGCCTCACTGGGGCAATGGCCATGGGTCAGCAATTTGGGGCTTGCTGGGTGGTGTTCATTTTGGCACTGTGCAATATCCTGCCATTTGCTTTTTTTTCTGGCATCAGGGGTCGAACTCAGGACCTTGTACTTGCCAAGCAGATGCTTATCTAAATCCCTGGCCCAGTTCCACCATTTACTTTAAGCTGGACATGTAGGAAGGGGCAGGAGGTTTCTCTCTGGGCACTGACTGTTCATTCTGAGCCAAGGTTAGAAAGTCTCTACAAAGACCTCTGGTCCTTCCCTTTGAGTGTGAACTCCAACCAGGGCCTTGATAATAAACAGAGTGAAGACAGGTGAGCTTGGTGCTGCATGCTTATAATCCTCAGCCATGTGGGAGGCTGAGGCAGAATGATTGCAAATTCAAAGCCGGTGCTAAAGCACCCCTGGATTTGATCCCCGGTATTGTCAAAAAAGAAACCAAATCAGAGCACCACCTGTGCTGCTGGATGAAAGTTGCAGATTGTAATTTGCCTGTGGATGTGAAGTCAGAATCCAAGTGCTTTTCTTTTTGTAATTATTCATTACTTTTTTTTTTTTTGAGACAATCTCTCTGTGTAGTTCAGTTGGGCTTTAACTCACTATGTAGTCCCTTGAACTTTCAGCAATCTGTCTGCCTAAGCCTCTGGATGCTGGTCCTACAGGTGTGCACCATCATACCCAGCATGTTGCATTTTTTTCCCCCACTACTGGGGGTCAAATTCAAGACCTTGTGCTTGCGAGGCAGGGACAGTGCCACTGAGCTAAATCCCCGGCCCCGTAACTCAAGCCTCGAACTCAACAATCCTCCTGCCTCTGCCTCCTGACTGGTAGGATTACAGGCATGAGCCACCATGCCCAGCACTGTGGTGTATGGTACTGATTGTGAGTCACCATGCCCGGTATTTTTTTATGTGGTTACTGGAGATCGAACCAGGGACCTTGTGCTTGCTAGGCAGGTGCCGGAACTACTTAACTAAATCTTTGGCCCCATAACTAATTTTTTTTTTTTTTTTTGAGACAGGGTCTTGCTTTGTAGTTCAGGCTGACTCTAAGCTCACTATATAGCCCAGGCAAGGCCTCGAACTCAGCAATCCGCCTGTCTCTGCCTCCTGAGTGCTGGGATTACAGGCGTGAGCCACCACGCCCGGCCCCATAACTTTTTTTTTTTTGCTTTTGAGACAGGGTCTC
>PVIC010026063.1:0-24803 GCA_004025085.1 Thryonomys swinderianus
CAGGCGTGAGCCACCACGCCCGGCACTGTGGTATGTGGTATTGATTGCTGGTGGGTGTGAGTCGCCACGCCCAGCATTCTATGTGGTCACTGGGATTGAACTCAGGACCTTGCGCTTGTGAGGCAGGCGCCGGAACCACTGAGCTAACCCTCCAGCCCTCCATTTTTTACAACAAGGCTAGCTATGTTCGCTTTCCTCTTAACACCAGAGCACCTAGCCTCTGAATAGTCCAACTCAAAACGCGTTCTGTCCCATATCTAATTTCGTCTTCTAACTACATTGAATGCCTTGAGATCAAGTGTTATACCAATGCTTTTTTTGTCTACCTGGTAGCAGCTGGCACAGAAGAGGTGTGATCAAAATATGTAGTGAAAGCTTAAATTAAAAAAATATTACAGTAAAAGATACCCTGCTTAATACTCTCTCAAAATACTTCTCAGTCTGAACACACATCTTTTTGTTCTCAGTTTCTGAGGCAGTTTAGGAAGTCCTCTTTTATGCTTGTTTACAAGATGTGATTAAAAATATAGTGAGTGGTATTGTTGAGTACCATTCAATGGAAAGGCAGACTTGTAAAAACATTATGCTATATTATCTTCCACTTTATTCACTGGATCTGGCAGCATGTAAATTTTTTTAAGTTGAATTCTTTGTTGGTACATTTTATATACAGCTCACAATAACACTCAACACTGGGGAATTTGTACCAGTATATGACAGAAGTTAATTCTCATTTTTACCCATATCCCTAACCACCCACAACCCCCCGCACCCCTTATATACATTATTTCTTTTTCTTTCCAAATCATATTTATTATTTCCCCTCATTACATTCCCCCACCACATTCCCTTTGAATATTTCCTATTTTACAAAAATCTATCATACATTCTAGAACTAATTTGCATCTACAGGTTCTCATACCAGAGAAAAGATACAGTATTTACATATCTGGGATCTATTTATTTCATTTATTAGTGTGTCTTCAAAGTATATCCATTTGCACATAAATGAATGAAACTTGCCATTCTTTATAGCAGAGTAATACTCCATTTTATTAAAAAAACCACATCTTCTTTATCCAGTTGATGGGCATCTGGGTTGTTTCCAAGATTGGGCTATCACAAACTGAGCTGTTATGAACATGGGTGCACATATGTCTTTACAATATGATTCTTTTAATTTCTTTGGGTATATTCCTGGCAGGGGAATAGCAGGGTCAAATGGGACCTCTAATCCTACTTTTCTGAGGAATCTCCACACTGATCTCTACAATGGTTGCATAAGTCTACAATCCCACCAACAGTGGAGAAGGGTTCCTTTCTCCACGCAGCCTCGCCAGCATTTATTGCTGGTTGATTTCACAATAGCAACCATCCTTTGTGGAGTGAGATGAAATCTCAAGTGTTGTTTTCATCTGCATCTCTCAAATGACCAGTGATGTTGAACATTTCTTCATATGCTTCTTGGGTGGCAGCATGTAACTTCTGAGTCTTCCCTAAAGCCCAAAATGACTATAACAGGTAAACATTTTCAGTCAGTTCAGCATGTCAAGATAACCACAATATTGCAACTAAAAACACGTGGGACTTCCAGAACAGCTTCAGAAAGTAGCAAAAATGTTGGGATGTGTGTTCACATCAAAGAAGAATGTTTTCGGGGTCACTCATGGCAATATGTTTTTTACTTTTATTTTCAAAAAATTAGCATTCACAGTGTGTTTTGATCACGCATCATGAGGGGTTAATATATGTTTTTTTGACTTAGGTATATGCATGCCAGCTGAGCTAAAATACTTCATAATTGGGCCAGAGATTTAGCTCAGTGGTTCTAGTACCTGCCTTGCAAGCGCAAGGTCCTGAGTTCAAGCCCGGTAATCACATACAATGCTGGGCGTGGTGACTCACGCCCACCAGCAATCAATACACAGTGCCGGGTGTGGTGGCTCACACCTGTCATCCCAGCACTTGGGAGGCAGAGACAGGAGGACTGCTGAGTTCGAGGCTTGTCTGGGCTCCATAGTGAGCTCAGGGCCAGCCTGAACTACAAAGCGAGACCCTGTCTCAAAAAAAAAAAAAAAAAAAAAAAAACTTCACAATTGTTGCCATTGAATCTCTTGCCTAGGATGTCACATGATGGGTGAAAACTATAGATTTGCTCCATGAGAAATAGAAACGTTCTGAGAGACAACAAAGCTGTTTGTTTCATCTAGGATGCAAGGAATAGGCATTCCTTAAACAGTGGGACATCATTAACTAAAGAACCCATTGCAAAATGCTTTTGAACACCATATTTTCCAAGATATTGGAGAAATTTATTATTCTGGGCTATAAATAATTATGTTTTGTCTGTTGAAGAACTAGAATATAGACTGTGTGGTTTTGTAGAATTGAATAGCCATGATAAGTCATCAACACTGGCCTACTACCTTCAGCTTCAATGAGAGCTCATTTATCACTTGACATCAAACCCAGAAAACAATTTGAATTCCTATAAATATGTTCCACAAAGTGATACAGTTACTGCTTATAGTCTGTTATTAATGAATGGCTCACTTTACCATAAACAAAAATATCTATATATGCATTTTTATTTGGCTTATCATTGGTTGCAGTAGTCTACATTATTTGATTGCTCAGATTATTCCGGATTCTTTGAAGGAATATGGAGAGACAACAGGTATTCTGCCACTGTGTTAAGATATCACAATTTAGGGCTCTTTCTGTGGGTACAGCCCTGAGGATGGACTCCCTAGTCCCACAAAAATTTTTGTATATTATTTTTAGCTATCAGAACTGTAACATACTCTTAAATTGGTCTTCCTGAGTTCAACTGATATTACTTCACAGATGTGACATAGTTATCATTTTCTAACTTTAGATTTGCAAATGTGCCATTTTCTAATTTTATTTTTGTGAATTCAGGCTGTTCCTTTTCATTTAGAAATGTGTCCCATTTGAATTTGTGTATGCTGCCACCACGTGGCTGCCAGTTCTTTGATTCAAATGGTCTCAGTCTACAGACTATTGTTTTTGTTGTCAGTAGAGTGTGTGTATGTCAGGACTGGGGTAGTGTGATACCTGTGAATAGGTGAAGGCAGTAACTCCCAGAGGAAGTTGGGGTAGTCAGTCTTTGTGAAGAGGAGGGAGGACATTGAAAACAAAATGGGCTGTAACTTGAGTAAGGGAGAGGAAGGGCACTCTCAGATCCAAGGAATAAAATCAGGGAGTTTTAGGGTGAAAGAAAAGGGAGATAATGGGAAACAAAAAACGTGATCCGCAGTTAAGAGAACTGAATAACAAAAATGATTTTTAATGTTTTGTTTTAGCAATTCGTTATGATTCCTGTACTTGTTGGGACTATGGAAATCATCCTCTTGAGCAGGATTGTATTTTGTACATCTCTATATAATGTCTAATATAGCACTGTGTATGTACTTGGCCCTTAGTAAAGTTCTATTGAATGAATAGGCTCATACCTGCAGGAGTTGAGACAGTATGTGATGTAAGTGGGGTTGGTGGCTACTGGCCTGAAATCCCAGTTAGCAAACTGGGATGCTGTCTTGCCCTTATCATGTCGAGATCCTGCATAACTTTAGCTGACTCTTATGGTCATGTTGCAAATTAGAATCTACTCTAAATCTTCTTAGCAATGTATTTATATATCTCCTCTCCTTCCATTCTCTTCTTTCTTCCCCTCCCTCTTCCTCCTTCTTTAAATCTCAGAACCAAGATTCTCGATATCTACTCTGGGTTGTTTGAAACAGATGACATAGGCAATATTTTGATTGAAGGACACGAAACCTAGGGCTTCTTGCATTCATAAAGTGTACAGGAAATGACTAGATAGGGCTTCTTACAAATGCACATGAAAAGAAAACTGAAGGTTGTTACACACGCAGAATCAATAGCCTGATCAGCCAAAATTCTTCAAACTGGGGTTTATTTTTACATGATAAGATATGTGCCACATTAGCTTTAGTCTGGGTGAATATATGATCACATAACTACTTTTTCAAGATATATACCTGGATCTCATTCACCACCAAAGTATTGTAATTCATGAAATTCTGTGAAACTGTCCAGGGCATGCTTTCCCTAATGTGAACATTAAATCCTGAAGGACAATAGTTGGAAGGAGCGGGTATGATGATCTATTTGGTGCCATGAATTTTCACATCTCTGAAACAAAATTTAATAATCATGGGTCTATGTGGGACAATGTAGCATGGTACAAAGGTATAGGGCCTCACAAGTCAGATATACGTGGTCTCAGACTTTACCTCAGCTTTGTAGGAGCTCTTTGTTATTGGCTAAGTTACTTAAATTCTCTGAGCCTCAGGTTACTAACCTGCAAATTTGAGTAAGATTAATTACATGGTTGTTATAAAGATTAAGTTAAATGGCATGACACACATATGTTTAAAATAGTACTTGGCATATACTAAGTGTATAATCTCTGTAACTACTGTACAATTTTCTGCCTAAGACACAAATCTTGAGAAGTGATTGCCCTTGATAGTGTCTGTCTTCCTCACTACTAGGTCCTTGGCTTCTGTGTCTGAGATTGTAATGATTCTCTGGGTGCAGAGACTCAGTTTATCTCCTGCCCCACTGAGTGCTAAACAAGTAGGAGCTTGTAAGCTAATTAGGATGCCATTTTTGAACCATCATTGCTATAATTTCTTTAGACATCTCTGAAGAATGATTGGATTCCTTTCACTTTTCATTTCCTTCCCTTTCCAGATAAATTTTCCAAATGTCTATTTCCTATTTCCTCTATCAAGGTTGGAGTTGAAGGAAGTTGCTTTTCAATCTCCAACCAGGCTGAGAGCACTATTTGAGCTCAAGAACAAATTGTACTGGAAAGCAGCAAAATTACTAAAATGAATTGTTTTGAAATGAATTCTCAAATGAAAGCACAGGGCAGAGCCTAGTCCTAATTGTATTGGGGTCAGATAAGAGGGATCCCAAAAATTCCATTGCAGAACTTTCCTAATATGCTTTTCATTTTTCTCTCCTTGCTACAAACCATATCTGTGAATGCTTATTTGGGCTTTGGTAGGTGATTGTTGGACAAATGTAAGATGGGGCTATTAGAATTTTAAAAACATATAATTTGTAAATTATATGCTGGCACAGAAAATGTCTGAAATATGGTCCAGTTTGAAGTGTCTTACTGTGAATAATGTTCCCCAAATGTGTCCACATAATACCTGAAATATGTGCATATATAAACTTATCTGCAAAAAGGAACTTTGTGCATGTAATTTAGGAATCTTGATTGGAGAACTATTCAGGAGTAGTCAGGTGAGCTCAATGTATTCATTAGGGTCCTAATGAAAAGTTGAGAGGGGAGCCAGATGCAGAGGATTAGACAAAATGAGGATGGGTGCAGGGATGTGAGGGATAACTTTGGAGATGGAAGAAAAGCCAAACATACTGGGAACCACAAACCTGGACAAGGCAAGCAAATGGAATTTCATCTCAGAGACTCCAGAGGGAGCCAGCCCTGCCTTCTTTGTCATTTTAACCCCTTGAGAACAATTGTAGACATTTGACCTACAGAACCATAAAGAAATTGGGTAAAAATGAGAATTAACTTGTGTCATACACTGGTAAAGATTCCCCAATGTTGAGTGTGATTGTGAGCTGTATGTAATATATACCAATAAAGAATTCAATTAAGAAAAAAGAAATACATTCATGCTGCTTTAAAATCATCCTCCAATTTCTTCCAGGTATGGTATGGAGGCTTAATTCCTTATGTTAGAATTATTGTTTTGGGTGACATTATTGAAGGGCACAACTGTTTAAAGCTTCCATTAAAATGCGAAGAAATAGTGTTATGCAACATTGAGCTTCTTGAGACAAGGAAGATTCTGGAGTAGAGACTGGCAGAAAAGTATAGATTCTCCAGGAACTGAAATTGGTTAATTGTTTAGGAATGAGCCATGGAGCAAGTGCAGAACACCTTTAATCATGTTTTCTGTTGTTCTCCTGCCACAGAACTGGTGGGGAGATGAACACAGGAGACACCTGCAAGGCAGAAGCAGGCTGGACATAGAGCTCCTGAGAAGTTTAATTTTGGCTGGGAAAAATGTACTGACTCTGCTGTGGTGAGAAGTCAGGCCCAGTGAATGTGGGCTTCAGAGGCAGTTGGGTCTGAAAGTTCTGGGATGAAGTCCAGAGGTAACCCCTGGTCCCTGGTTATATTAGTCATAGAGATCTGTGGTTTGTTTGCTTTCCCGTTACCAGTGTGAGCAAGGACGCACCTTGGCTTGGATTACTGCCATGGCTTTTGGTGTACAAACAGAGGGGCCTCTGGAAATGGCCATGGAGCTAGGTAGAGAAACATTCATGTTGAGCAGAAGGTAGTAAAGCAGGCAAGGGAACCACTATGCAACTTTATCAGTTTCTTTCTACCCCTTTTTATGTTCTATCTAGGCTGCAGGTATTAGGTTTGTGTCACACCAGTCAGTGGAGTGAATTAGTTACCACACACCTTTAATCCCAGGATCTGATTCAACTACCTCTAGGAAAGCCCCTGTCTGTAACCACAAGAAGCTTTGAGGGGACATCTAGGCATAAGGAATAACAGAATCAAAGGTCTATAGAGAGCCATATCCAGAATCCATCACTGAAAATAAGTCACTAACTGCAGAAGTCTCCATATTAAGACCAAAGTCTTTCCAATATAATTGACTCTCAAACCTTAGCACTCAGCACTCAGCACACATGTACACCAGGCACACGGACACACACACGCACACACACACACACACACACACAGTGCATTACAAACCTGGAAACGGAAATAAAAGTGAACAGAATGCCTCCCCAAACTTACAACTTTCCCCACAGCTGATCCACAGGGCATTGAAGGGAAAAAAATAAAACCCACACAGCTAAATTATTCAAAATGATAGAAGTTAAAAAAACATAGGTCAATAAAGTGTTGGGTGAGCACACAGAACATGTAACTAAACAAATAGTAGACCTTATGAAATGATCAGTGCGTTTACAGAAGACATTACTAAAAAGATAACTGAGCTAAACAAAGTAAAACAAAACATGAATGTGCAGGTTAACAAAATAATGGAATCTATGAAAGCATATCAAGCAGAAATTCAGGAGATTAAAAATTCTACTGAAAGTATGGGCAACAGAAGTGACCAATGTATGGATAGATTTATCAGAGCTGGAAGATAGGGTTAATGCCAGTGACCATATACTCAAGAGATACCTTAAAAACAAGGGAACCTGATAAATTGATACAACATCTGCTGGATGAAGCAAATAAGAGTAATCTAAGATTGGAATCAGTGAAAATGAAGAAGATGGCACAAATGACATTAAAATCTGTTTGTATAAGTAACAGTAAAAGTCTTACCATATAAAAAGGATTTAACATTCAGATAAGTGAGGTATGTAGATCCCAATTGAAAATAATTTTTTCAGCTGGGCGTGGTGGCTCACACCTGTAATCCCAGCACTCGGGAGGCAGAGGCAGGAGGATTGCTGAGTTCGAGGCTTGCCTGGGCTACATAGTGAGTTCAGGGCCAACCTGAACTACAAAGTGAGACCCTGTCTCAAAAAAAAAAATAATTTCTTCATAGCACATCATTGTCATCATACCAAAATCCAACACAATGACAAAATCTTAAAAGATGTTAGAGAAAAGGAATAAATGCCTAATAGAAGTAAATCCACTAGAATTATAGAAGACTTCTCAATACAAACCTTAAGAGCCTAAAGAGCTTGGAATGAAGTGTTTAAAGCCCTAAAAGGAAAAATTCCAACCTAGATCAGTATATCCTGGAAAACTGTCTTTCAAAATTGGTAGAGAAAGAAGATTATTTCTAAGATAAAGAGTATCTCAAGAAATTAATTACCACTGCACTCCAAAATATTTCCAAGCATATCATAGAAAGAGACAATAAAACCAACAATCCAAAAAAAATCTAATGCCATGTACTGTGAACCCCTGAAATGTTACCAGAAAATTCTATGGTAGGCTCCAGTCTCCTGCCCAGTGTATGATGCAGGACTGAGGGGAAAAAATAACAAAACTGAAACAAAATTAAGAGAGACAGAAAGTGAGGTGCCAGAGTGACCAAAGTCAGTACAACTGACAAAGGTGCTGGCCAGGGCAAGCGGCTGATTTTTATTGGGAATCAATTGGGGTAAAGGCAAGCCATGTACAAGGGCAGAACTATGTGCAAGGACAGGCAATCATGCAGTTTTTGTGGAAATTAATGTAAACAAAACTCATAAAGGACAAGGTGAAGCATTATCAAATTAAGAACAGAATAGACAAAATATATGGTTGTAATTAGAACATTGTTTTTCTAGTTGGAAAGTTTTAGTTGTGGGAATGGAATTTGAGTGTGAGTTACTTTGACCTAAGCACATACAGGGCTTTGGCTGGACTCATTTCTATAAATAAACTCATTTTGGGGTTAACTCTTTACAGCCTCTTTTGAGCATAATCCATCCCATAGGCATAAACACCAGACAGGGTAGGTAGTTAAGCTGAAGAAAAAAAAGAGAATCAGCAACAAGAAAATAACTCAATGACAGGAATGAGTATCTTTCAGAAAAAGCTCTCAATGTGGTTGGTCTCAACTCCCCAACCAAAAGACACAGATTGGCAGATTGAATAAAAAAGCAAAGCCCAACAGTACATTGCACACAGGAAACATTTAATCAAAAGAGCAATTCACAGATTAAAACTTAATGGATAGAAAACAATATTCCATGAAATGAGAACACCCAACAAGCAGGAGTACCTGTCCTATTTTCCAACAAAGTAGACTTCATGCCAAAACTGATCAGAAGAGGCAAAGAAGAACACTACATATTGGTTGAGGGAATGATTCAACAGGAAGAGGTGATGCTTATAAACATTTATGCACTGAACACTGGCACCTTCAACTTCTCATAAACACTACTGAAGATAAAAGATCAGATAAATATCAACAAAATTATAGTGGGGGATCTCAATACCCCACTTTCACAAATAGATCAACTAGACAAAGAAATGACAAAGTTGAAATGAACCTTCAAATACATAGACTTAATAGATACATACAAAGTGTTCCACCCAACAACAATGGATTACTAGCAGCACATGCTAGCCAATAAATTATGCTTAAGTAAACGCAAAAATATCAAAATTATGCCATGCATATTATCAGATCATTGTGCAATAAAGGTAGAAATCAGTGGCAAAACAAAATGCAAAATTAATGCAAACGTATGGTTATTAAATAGTATACTCTTGAATAATCAATAGGCCACAGATGAAATCAAGGAAGAAATTAGACAACCCCTAGAATCAAACAACAATGTCAGTGCAATATATCAAAACACACGGGACACAGTGAAAACAGCCCTAAGAGTGAAGTTTATAGCTGTGAACATCCACATCAGAAAAACAAAGCAAGCTCAAATAAATTGCCTAACGATGCTTCTCAAGGCCTTAGAAAAACAAGAATAATCCAGACCTAAAGCTAGTACAAAGAAGGAAATTATGAAAATCAGAACAGAAATGAATACAATTGAGGCTAAAAACTAATATAAGGAATCAATGAATCAAAGAGCTGGTTCTTTGAAAAAAATAAATGCTAAAGACAAACACTTAGCCAATGTCCTTCCCCAGCCTTCAAAATGCTTGGAATATAGATATGTGCCACCATGCCTGACACAGATCATTTTCTTTAATGAACATAGACACAAAAATCCTCCATATGGTGCTGGGAAGCAGAATGCAGCAAATCATCAAAAAGTGCATATATCAGGACTAAATAAGCTTCATCCCAGAGATGCAAGAATGGTTCACTATATACAAATCAATAAATGTCATCCATCACATAAACAGAAGCAAGGACCAAAATCACATGGTCATCTCAAATGATGCAGAAAAACCCTCTGACAAAATCCAACATGCATTCATATGAAATCTTTGAAGAGAACAGGTATAGAAGGACTTTACCTCAATCTGATAAAAGCCTTGATATACCTACTACCAACATCATATGAAATGGAGAAGAACTAAAACCTTTTCTGCTAAAATCAAGAACAAAACAGGGATGTCCTCTATCACCACTTGTTTTCAATATAATACACAAAATCTTAGAGTAATTAGGTAAGAGAAAAATAAAATGAATATATAGGAGGAGAAGAACTAAAACTATCCTTATTCAAAGATGACATGATTCTTTATGTAGAAAATCACTACAACTTCACCAAAGGACTCTTAGAATAAGTAATCAAATTCAGCAATGTAGCAAGATACAAAATCGACAAAAAAGCCAGTAGCATTCCTATACACCAATCATCTCACAATAAAGAAATTAGGAAAACAATATCATTCATAATAGTATCAAAAAAAACTTCACCGGGCGTGGTGGCTCACGCCTGTAATCCCAGCACTCAGGAGGCAGAGACAGGAGGATTGCTGAGTTTGAGGCTTGCCTGGGCTACATAGTGAGCTCAGAGCCAGCCTGAACTACAAAGCGAGACCCTGTCTCAAAAAAAAAAAAAAACTTCAATATTTAGGATGTAATCTGACCAAGGAAGTGAAACAAGAACTAAAGTACTCTGAAAAAGGAGACTGAATAGGCCACCAGAAAATAGAAAGGCACCTTGCTGCTGGTTAGGCAGAATTAATAGTCAGCCATTTTTGTAAAACTGATACACAAATATAATGCATTCTAAATCAAAACACCAACAACGTGTCTTACCATATTGGAGAAATAATCTTAAAATTCATATTAAACCAGAAGAGACCGAGATAGCAAAAGAAATCCTGGGTAGCAAGAGTCAAGCGCAAGGCATCACAGTTCTGGCCTTCCAAGTTTTACTGAAGTAGTAAAAACCACATGATATTGGCTCAGAAAGAGACAGGTGGATTGATGGAATAGAATAGGGGATGCAGGAAGAACCACAGGCACATTCAGCCATCTGGTCTCTGACAAAGGAGACATAAACATACACTGGAGGAAAGATAGCATCTTTAAGAAATGGTGCTGGAAAAGGGGCTATCCACATGAAGAGACTGACTTTAGACTCATCTTTCACCTTGTACTAAGCTAAAGTCAGAATGGATCAAAGATTTAAATGTTAAAACGAAACATTTTATAACTCCTGGAAGGTAAAGTAGAAATTCTTACTTAAAGACATAGATATAGGCAAAGGCTTTCCAAACAGAGCCTAACTAGCAGAAGAAATAACATCAAGAATCAACAAAAAGCGTCATATCAAATTTAAAAGCTTCTGCACCACAAAGGAGACAAACACTAGAATGAAGAGGCAACCTATAGAATGGATTTTTTTTGCCAGCTGTTCTTCAGAGGACTGTTATATAAAATATATAATGAATTAAAAAATTAGATCTCTCAAAATAAGAGAGCAAATCAGAAACAGGTATCTGCACTATCTTAGTTACTTTCTCATTGCTGGGACCAAATACCTGATCCAAGTTAAAGAAGGAAAGGTTTACTTTAGCTCACAGTTTATGTTCAGCATTTCTGGGTATTAGAGAAATACAAATTAAAACAACACTGAAATTCTGTCTTACCAACAGAAAGAATAGCTATAATCAGGAAATCAAATAATAACAAATATTGAGCGGGAAAAGGAATACTTGTGAATTGTTGGTGGGACTATAAACTAGTACAACTTCCACAGAGATCAGTATGGAGATAACTTGAAATACTAAAAATAGGAACTTAATTCAGCACAGCTATTCCTTTACTAGGTATTTTCCTGAAAGAGTTAAAGACAAATATAGTAATACATGCATACCCATGTTTATAGAGGCACAACACATGATAGATAAATTTTTTGTGATTTCTATCAACAGATGAATGATAAAGAAAATATGGTACTTGTGTACAGAGTACTACTGTGCCATAAGGAATAAATCTTAAAACCATAATTTTAAGTGAAATAAATCAGACGCGTAAGTTTAAATAGCATATGTATGCCATTGTATGAGAAACATACAATTATTTTTATAATTAAGTTATAGAACAAAACAAATCATAATAGGAAAAAAGGATATCTATTTTTTTCAAATTGAAAGGGGATCCAGAGAGGGAGGGAAGAGGGAGAGTGGAGGGAAAATGGATGAAGCAAAAGAATTCGGTTATGCTGTTTACATGTACCAAGTCCCCACGATGAATGTAATCATTATATGTTGTGATTATATACTAATTATCTATAATGCAATAAAAATGAAAATATTGAGTCTGTTATGCTTTCATATGCAGAAAACACAGTGTGGTTTGCAGAAAACACAGTGTGGAACCCAGAATGCAGGTACTTCTGGGCATTGGAGCAGTGTGAGAGGATAGAACTGATGGGTATGATCTATGTCTCTGGAGGCAGCAAGTTATATCTGAGATGAAGTGGTCTCAAAGAGGAAGAGAGAAAGAATGAATCTGAAGAATAAATTCACTTTATCATACCTTTCCCTGAGACTTTTCAGCATGTAAACATCATGTGTGTGACTAATCAAGGTTCAAGCCTGTGTTGTAGAGCTCCTGGTGAGGTGCAAGGAACAAATACACCTTGTGCTTGCCTGGTGTTACAAACTCTACTTTGAGAACTGGCTGCTCTTTTATCTTCATCTGTAGATCTCCTGGTACTCAGATACTCCGTTACCTCTTGTGCATATTGTGGACTCCTGGTCTCCTCTAAATTGAGCTCTCTGGATTGCCGACTAGAAACTTTCCCATTCTTTCCTGGAACCTCGTACTTCATGCTTTCAAGAATTCTTTGCCTTCCCTTGTAAATCTTCACCATCCATTCCCTGGCATCAAAGCCACTATTAGGACCTGATAAGGGGACCTTCTGTATTCTTTAGGAGATTTTTTTTGAGTACAGCTTTCTCCACTGCTTATATTCCTCAGGGAATTTTGGCTTTTACAGTATAAAATAGCTGGTTTACAGCTGTAGTATCTTCCATCCAAAAATCTGCTCTTCAAGTCTGTAGCCATCTTATACCTTAGCTTTAATCTCATTCCTGGATCCTTTTGACAAAACTCTAGAAAAATGAGCATCTGTGAACTCGTTAGTACCTTCATCACCTCATCCCCACTTGTAGTTTGAGTATGAGGAGCATAATTTGATTAGACTATATCATATCTACATAGCTAATGTGGTCTTTAAGCAACCCAAGAAGGACAGATTTCTTTTTTTTTTATAAATTGAATTCTTTATTGGTACAATTTATATACATATCAAAATTATGTATAACATTGGGGAATTTGTACCAGTATATGACACAAGTTAATTCTCATTTTTACCCATATCCCTACCCACCCACCCCTCCCCACCCCCTTTATACATGCTCTTTTATTTTCTTTCTGTATCATATTTATTCCTTCCCCTCATCACATTCCCACACCAAGTTTCCTATAGAAATTTTGCATTCTATAAAAGCTGTCATACTTTCTAAAGCTCATTTGCATCTACAGGTGTTCATGTCAAAGAGAAGATCCGGTAATTGTCTATCTGTGATCTATTGATTTCATTATTAGTGTATCCTCCAGGTGTCTCCATTTGCACCTAAATGGATCGATCTTGTCATTCTTTATGGCAGAGTAATACTCCATTTAATTAAAAAAACCACATCTTCTTTATCCACTCTCCAGTTTATGGACATTTGGTTTGTTTCCAAGATTGAGCTATCACGAACTGAGCTGCTATGAACAAGGGTGTACATCTGTCTTTCCAATGTGAGTTTTTAAATTCTTTTGGGTATATCAGATTTCTTATTTTTTAAAATATTTTGTCTCAGAGTGAATACAGTGATTCCATTCAAGAAAGGGCTGGTATAATATTCACTAATTAAACTACCAGGGGGCTTGTGCAAATCCATTCAAATGTGAATGCTGACTTCTTCAAATCAGGACCAGTAAACTCAAGTATTGTAAAGGAGCACTTCTGATTTATCAGGCCTAAGCTTTACAATCACCGGATACCACGAATGCAGAGTAGCTCACATCCAGTTCACAGAAGAAAAGGTGTGATATGGTCTGAACTTCAGACTGTGTTTATTATTACATACTGTCCTAGTCCTTTGACAATAGCTGCTAGTAGTGATCGAACAGGCCTCACTTCATTATGAGACACCTGTATCTCATCAGGAGAGAAATATTAGTTGGGGATGAGTTGTAAAATTACTGATCTCCAAGTTCCTCCTAACTTGTGCAAATCCATTCAAATGTGAATGCTGACTTCTTCAAATCAGGACCAGTAAACTCAAGTATTTTTTCTTCAAATCAGGACCAATAAACTCAAGTAACTTTTCCTCAAACTGATTATCTACAGTGTAATGGGTGTGGGCTTTGGAGCATGCTAAGGTGACATCATTGCTTCTAACTTCTCTTAGGATAAAGATCAAATTCCTTATACATTGCTGAAAGGCTCTAGACATGGTTTGGCTTCTTCCCATGTCTTTAGCTTCACCTTCTTCCATCTCTTAGTTACTTTTCTCATTGCTGAGACAAAATATATGACACCTAATTTAAAGATGCAAAGATATTTATTTTGTTTGTTTGTTTCATTCTTTTTGAGACAGGGCCTCACTGTAGTTCAGGCTGGTCCTGAGCTCACTATGTAGCCAAGGCAAGCCTCAAACTCAGCAATCCTCCTACCTCTGCCTCCTGTGTGTTGGGCAGGAGCCACAACACCCAGTGTTGTGGAGTGTGGTACTGATTGCTGGTGGGTGTGATTCACTTTGCCTGGTATTATTTGTGGTTACTGGGATCCAACCAAGGACCTTGTGCTTGCTAGGCAGGCATCAGAACCACTGAGCTAAATCTCCCGCCCAGCAAAGATTTATTTTGGCTCAGAATCTGTAGAGGTGTCAGCTTTCCACAGAGTTGGGTCCAAGGCATGACAGTGTGCCAGTGTGGGAGAGAAATAGTCCATGGCAAAATAGTACAGGCAAAGGCAGCAAACTGCAAGGCAGCAAGTGCCAGCAGTACCAGCAGTCTGCCTCTGTCTTTTATCCCTTCTAGGCTACCTGTACTTTATCTGGTGCCACTTACACCCAGGGTGGCTCTTCCCATCATCTACATGCAGAACTATGCCAAACTTATCAGTGGACTAATTTAGTAATCACACAGCCTAAATCCCAGCATCACACTTAGGCCAAGTATCACACACCTTAAATCCAGCCACCTCTGAAAAGCCCCAGCTGCAACTGCATGAGGCTTTGGCCTCAAATATCACAACATGAGGAAGAAAACATTTGGTTTGTGTGTCCAAAATAATGTCCCTTGATTCTTTGTGATAGTTCCATTCAGCCTGATCAATTTTCCTCACAAATCATACTCACTAACCTTTTTTTAATATATTTTTATTGGTACATTATATGTATACATCACAACTAGAGTCCACATTGGCAATTTGTACCAGTATATGACACAACTTAATTCTCAGTTTTTCCCTTCCCCTACCTACCTTACCACCTTCTACCCCTATATACACAAGCATTGTTTCCTTTTTTTACCATAATTTTTTTCTTTCCTCATTATTTATCCCTAATCCCCATTTCCTTTTGAATATTTACTACTTCACAATATCAGTCATGCATTCTGTAACACATTTACAACTTCAGTTTCTTATACCAGAGAAAAGATATGACATTTACACATCTGTGAACTATTTATTTCACTTCTGAGTATGTCCTGGAGGTACGTCCATTTGAGTATAAATAATTCAGTTTCATCATTCTTTATGGCAGAGTAATACTCCATTTTAGAAAAAACCATCTTTATCCAGTCTACAGTTGATGAGCATTCGGGTTGTTTCCAATATTTAGCTATCACAAGCTGAGCTGCTATAAACATGGGTGCACATATGTTGCTGTGATAGGAATCTAGTAATTCTTTTGTGTATCTCCCCATCAGGGGAATAGCAGGGTCAAATGGGACCTCTAATTCTAGTTTTTTGAGGAATCTCCACACTGATCTCCATAATGGTTGTACTAGTCTACATGCCCACCAACAGTGGAGAAGGGTTCTTTTTTCTCCACAACCTCGCCAGCATTTGTTGCTGGCTAATTTTGAGATAGCTGCCATTCTTTGTGGAGTGAGATGAAATCTCAGTGTTGTTTTCATCTGCATCTCTCGAATGGCCTCACTAACCTTTCTTACTAGGAGCCATGAGCCCACTGCCTCTTAGGCACCACTTTTACCAGGCTTTATTTCCCTAATATCCTCATCACACTTCTGCAGTACCTGTGGATATACCCACCACCACATGCTTCTCCATTAGGCACACACACACTCTCTCTCTCTCTTTTTATTTTTTGGTACTGTAAATCAAACACTGAGCCTTGTGTTTGCAAGGCAGTTGCCAGAATGACTGAGCTACATCCCCTACTCACACAGAGGAGTCCACTGCTTCATCATTCCTTACAAATCCAGTAGGCCCAAAATATTAGCCTTACCTCCTGCTCCTGTGAATGAGCAAAGGCCCTCCTGGGTGCAGATAAGATATCAGCTTACTTCAGTAATGACCATTGAGTCTGGATCAGGTTCCC
This sequence comes from Thryonomys swinderianus, assembly GCA_004025085.1. Lineage (NCBI taxonomy): Eukaryota > Metazoa > Chordata > Mammalia > Rodentia > Thryonomyidae > Thryonomys > Thryonomys swinderianus. The sequence continues at coordinate 16,562 of PVIC010026063.1, forward strand.
CACATTCCCACAGTAATGATCACAGTGTAGTAATACAGTACTTTTGGTGACTGGGTTTAATCATTGTCCCCTGCAGTGGCTATATTTATCTTTCCACTGCTATTTCCCCTAACCCTAGAACACAGTAGATCCCCAAAATGTTTAATAAATCTTGTTACATCAGTGTTACAAATTTTAAAAGTCTGAGGCTCCAGGCTGCTAATGCACTCAGAATCACAAAGTCGTGAAGTGCCAGAGTTTGGATTCAAATTCAGGTATGGCTGTCTATAAATCATGTAGGTTATTAACCAGTATGTCACTGGCTTCTGCCAGTCCAGCATCAACTGCTTTAGGGAGCTTGTTAGAAATGCAGGTTCTCATGAACTGCTCCAACTCCCTGAATCAAACCCTGGACACGAAGGCCAGCGGTCTGTTTTAACAAGTCCTCTGTGTGGTTTACACTTGGTAGGAAATAGCCTTAGTACTGCCTAGCGTAAGGCTTAGCATATGTATGTGTTTAATAAGTATGCATTGAATAAAAGTGAACCCAACTCTCAGCACATTAGGTTTTAGAAGACATGAATTGATTTTTTTTCATCAAAACTTCCATGTTAGCCACACAGTGAAAGCACCATAAAAACTCTCATATGAGGACATGATGCTTGCTTTGAGAAAACTTTCAAGGTGAAATTATTCACTTATTACCATCTCCCTTTTCCTTCTTACTTTTAGGTCAGTCTTTTTAGATGGAACTATCTTTGACTCCCATGGTTCATAGACAGCTCTCTTCTTTGGCTTCTTTAGAATATTATTTCAGCTACCTATGTAATATATGTATTTTCAGTCTTAGTGTATAGGTCATGATCTCCATAATGAAACTTTTTAAAGTATATGGACCACACCTTTTCTTTTGTCTCTAGTTTCTATCGTGGTCTTAAATACTTAGTAACACATTGAGATAATGTAATAAATTATTGTCTGTCCATGTGCTTTCCATATACAGCAAAAACATTCATCACCCGAGAGAAAGCTCGTTATATAAGGAAAGAGAATAGGGCTGGGGATGTGGCTCAGTGGCGCTGTGCCTGCCTGACAAGTGCAAGGTCCTGAGTTCGATCAAACTACATTGCATTTCTCTTGTATGTGAGAAGAGTGAGAGTTCCAGAAAAGTAAGCCAGGCTCTTCATTCTGAGACCAATACTTAGGAGCTATTGAATCAGAAAATAAGGAGCTCCCATGGGGTTTGGTTAAATGACTAAAGGACACCTTGAGCTGTCCTGACCTCAGATGCTTTTACTCCACCACTCCCCAATTTCTCTAGTCTTTCATAGTGATGATGGTGTTCCAAATATTCCACACTGTAATATACCGGGTTAGTCAAAGGAGATTCGAGGTAGTCTCATTCCAACTACTTACTAAGCAGGGTGACCACGGGCATTTCAGAGCTTTCACACATAAACAGGTTGAAAAGAGAAGAGGTTTTAAAATAAACCTCAGACACCCAACTTTGTATGTTGTTACAAATATATTACTCGATCATTGAGTTTTAGCAGGTAAAGAGAAATGGAAAGGTTCATATTTTTAAAGTGGGTGTTGTATTTGGAAGGGCCACATTATTTATTAAACTGTGTGGGGCTGCTGTGATTATGCTGTGGAGAGGCAGAGGTCTCCAGAATCAATTGGGGTTGTTGAATCACATTCAGTGACTGTCCTATCATCTCATTTGAAGAAGCCTTCTATTGAGGGACTCCCTTGGGGTAATCAATTAAAAGCAGTAGCATTAAGCAGCTAATGGTTGCTGGGAAATCAATACTAGCATGGGAAAGAAACAATTCTCTGCAATGATTTCTATGCAAATTCAGATTCCTGTGCCTAACAGCATTAAGATTCACTAATGACACATAACTCAATGAGGTTCTTCTTTCGCAGTTCAGTGAAAAGCACATTTTTTGCCCCTACAACCTTGGCAGGCACTTGGAAGGCCTATGTTCACTGCTGGGAAGCAATAGATTAAGTTAAGACAGCCCGACTTTCTCTTTGTCTCTCCTATGGGAGAAACGGAGGTATGATAAAAAGTGTGCCTTTCTGGAAATTGGAATGGGCCCATGAAAGGGCCAGAACCATCCATTCTTTCATTCCCTGAGCATTTGTCTCCAGTGACCTTGCACCTTTACCTTTTTCTTTCTTACTTACCATCAAGGGAATCCTGTGAAAGTCACCTGTAGCTCTTGGCTCATAACACTTTGAGTGTCTAATAATTTTACTTCTGTTAGGGGTCCATGATTTTAATATCAGGGAAAATAATGCTATAGAATAAGAATGAAATGCATTTGACACTCATTTCCAAAGGTACTCATTCAAGTGGTATCATCTTTATCATTGCTATCACTTTCTTTCTTCACCAGTAAAACTGAATTAATAAATCCACCAGTAGACACAGTTGCTCTGCAAGATGACAAGTTGAATTTACTGAGCTTATTGAGCCTATTTAGAACACACTGCACATTCTTTTCATGGAAACTTTGCTCTCTTTCAAATATTCATTAAGAACCCAACTTGCCCACTATCAAATGAAAGTACCTTTAAAACCTATATTGCCTTTCTAATTCTTGGCCTAGGGAAAAATGTCAGAAAATTCTTCAAATCTATTTACTGAAGTATTTTAAATGTTCATCTTGCACTTTTGAGTGAGGTGTAATTTACATTTCATAAAAGTAGAAGCTGAGCAGCAAGCTGTAAGTAATTATCATATAATTAAATGTCTACTACGAAGGGACTGAAAATGTGAGCCTCCTTTATGTTTTCCATGACCGAATTATCCAGGAGAAAATTAAATTACAGCTCTTTATCTCTGGAAAGTTCCAAGAGGCCTACTCAGCATTTGAGTTGCTAGTATAGTTTCAGTTGAAAGCTGAATTGATCACTTCACCATCTAAGTGCCATATGGAGATGGTTACTGTAGCTTAGGTTTTAGAAATTAGAAACAAAATATCTACTCTTCTCAGTTATTTTGAAAATCCCCCATCTCCTTATGTTAACATTTGTAAGTGGGAAACACCACCATGATAATTAATACTTAATTATTACCATGGATGAGCTTCTTATTTTTTAATTCACAAAGCCTTGACTTTGGGGATGATAATCAAATGCCAAATGCATTAATAATTAGTTGAAATGCTCACTCTAAATCTGATTCTATTTAATATTCATTTAAAGTATGCACTGAGTAGCTGTTTAGTTCAAGATGCTAGAGTGTATCCAGAGATTAAAAAAAAAAAAGAAAAAGATGCTCTCTTCTCTAAAGAACAGTATTGCAAAGGAGGTGATGAAACTACACAAGGCAAAATTGGGTAGTGTTATAGTTCAGATCTAAAATGTCCCCCACAATCTCCTATTCATAGGTGAGATCTAGTGAGAAGAGGCAGGTAGGTCACTGAGGGTGTGACTTGGAAATGTATGTTGGCTTCTCTCTGTCAGCATCTAGCCACTATGTGGTGAAGAGCTTCCTTTGTTGTGTTGTTTTACCATGCCATTTCTTCCTTGGAGTTAGCCAAGCATGGACTAAAACTATGGGCCAAAGTAAATCTCTCTTTTTAAGTTTCAGATGTCAGGTATTTTGTCCCAACAATGTGAAAATTATTAAGACAGAAAATTAGTACCAAGTTTATGATTGTTGCTGTGTCTGTGCCTGATAATATGAGTCAGAGGCCTTTGAAATTTGTTAGTGGGGAGAGTTTAGAAAAGTTTGGAGAAGTGGGCCAGAGAAACTTGAGATTGTTGTAAGTAGAGCTTGATGGGTGATTTTGATGACAGTTCAGAAACACAGAATCCTGATAGGCTTGTGGATAGTAAAGGCCAGGTTCAGGAGATTGCATTGAGAAGGAAGACTCAATTGGAAATTTTACTATAAGCCATGTGTGTCTCATTACAGCAAAGTTTATTTTTTCTATATTTGTACACGTTTTGAGATATTGGGGGAGATTGATTTAAGAGTGGTGAGTTACTTAATCTGGTGGAGGAAATTTAAAGGTAGCCCAGTGTTCAGGCTGTGGCATGGGTATTGCTGGTTACTTTTAAGTAGACCTACAGTGAGAATTAAGAGAAAATGCTAGTTGGAACAAGAAAGAGCATGTTGCTGGAATTATTATCACATATAGGGCAGGGGGTTGTTGGGTGTGTGGAAGAATGGAAAAAATGAGAATTAAATTGTGTCATATACTTGTACAAATTCTCAATCTTGTGTGTGATCAAGATATGTATATATAATGTACCAATAAAGATTCAAATTTAAAAAAATCCAAATTCTTTGTACAGGAATAAGAAGCAACATTCCTTGAAGGCATCTCACAAACCAGCACGACTCCACCCACTGCAGGCTCAAATGTATAAAACTGTGAATCTTTCATTTGAGAAGATAGTCCCACAGATAACTGGTCATTCAAGGCTACCTAGGGAAGTGTTTCCAAGCATTAAGCAGTCTAGGTATACTGCAGCCATGGTTCAAGAGTGCTTGGATACTGCTCAAGCTAGCAGCCAACCCTAGTGTTATTTATGTGGTGCTGGATTTTAGGATATACAGAGTGCAGGAGTTAATGCTGTTCTGGAGACTTCCACTGTGATTTCTGTGGTAGGCCTGGGAGGCTAGGCAAAAATATGTGATAGGATCACAGTCCCTGCTAGAAGCCCATAAAAGGGCAGTTTATAAGGCTGTGAGAGTGAAATCAAAGGTACAGTGGAGATCCAAAGAAGTTGAAAGCCAGGTTTGTTAGTTACTTTTCTCTCACTGATGAGACAAAATACCTGATACCCAAAGTTGAAGGGTTTATTTGGCTCACAGTTCATAGAGGTTTGAGTCAATAATTGGCCAGGTTCAATGTCTGGGATGGCAAAGAGACATCACATAGGAGAAACAACAAGGTGCGTACTGGGTAGCAAAGGCAATAAGGGACTTTAACAGTGTCTTTTTGCCCCTTTTCTTATTATTACTACTGGGATTAGGGCAGTGCCAAACCAATCACTCATGTGTAGTGTTATAGTAATCACATGGCCCTTAATCCTAGCATCACACATTCTAGACTTAACTACCTTTGAAAAAGACTGCACAAAGATTTTTTCTAGACACAAGTCACAACACCAAGAATGTGGAATCTCTGCTGAACAAAGCTGCAAATAGCAAGTAGAATCTGCCTAAGAGAGAGGCCATGTGGGCTGTGAACAGCAAGGCCATAATGATCAGGCTCCTTAAGCCCTTTGGAGCTCATATCTCACCTGCCCTGGGTGCTGGACATAAAGCTATAAGACATAATATTTGCCCTACCAGGTTTCAGTCTTTCTTTGGTCTGGTTCTTTTCTATTCCTCTATTCTTCCTTGCTGGAATGGGAAGACTTATTCTGTGCCATTGTATGCTGGAAACATTTCCCATTCTTTCTTTTGTGTGTGTGGTAGTAGATAAAGGTTTAGTCAATAATATAATGTTAGCATTTATATTCTTACAATAATATAATTGTAAATAGTGTTTTATATTTTTTCCAAGTTGTTCCATCAAATATTACTTCCATCTGTTCCCTTTCACTTTCTATCATTTCATCATACCATGTGTGATGAACTATTATATGATTTTACTATTACAATAGCTGGCCTATTATATGACTTGACATTTTCCTTTTTAAGGTCCTTTACACTCCATCTGTCTGGATTGGTTACTCCCTTGGCTTTTAGTACAGTTATCATTCTGGATCTTTCCATTTTCACTCTCCTGGGTTTTAGTCACCAACCTGCCTACCTATCTAACTACCTATTGGAATTAAACAAATGTGACGGAATGCAAGCAATTGGTGAATCTTGGTGAGTGATGTATGCATATTCCTCTTATTAGTCTTTCCACTATTTTGCAGATTTAAATTCTTATTTTATTTTATTTTATTTATTTTGGTACCAGGGATTGAACTCAGGACCTTGTGCTTATGAGGCAGATGCTGCACCACTGAGCTAAATCTCTGGCCCTAAAAATTTTAAAATAATATTTTGAGAAAAACGTTCTCAGGTCATTTTAGTTCTTTCTTCTTTGAGATATCCATTCCCCTTCTTTTAGGGAGGTATTCAGAATTCTTTTTATTTTTCCCCTATGGATGCTCCAAGGTATCAGTCTTTTGGGGGCCTTTTAATATTCATTATGTTGGACCCTTTGTGAGCATCCTAATCTGCAGACTGATGTCTTTCAACTCTGGAAATTCTTTTACAGAATTTATTGATAAGTTTTTCTTCTTAGGTTTTTTTTTTTTTGTGCTTTAGTACATAGCATTATGTCATTAGATAATAAACCTCCTGGATAAAAGGAGGTCTCCTGGATTCTATATTATTAATGTTTTTCTGTTTTCTGACTTATTATTGTATTATTTCTGGGGAATTTTATGATTCTTTATTTTTCTACTTTCTGTTGAACTTGTTTTATGAAGTTATATTTTAATTTACATACTAGCATAAGTTATATTAATTTATGACATTTTTCTTATTTCTTGAATATTTAAATAAGATTTTACGTCTATTTTATGGCTGTAAATACTTTCTTATATTTTGCAACTTATTCCCAATCTTTGAGTTCTATTCTTCAGCTTACTTGTTTCTATTTTTTTCACATTTGAGAGCTTCCTCAGTGATTTGATGGTCAGTAGTTACTTGTTAACATATATGTGTGCTGCACAAAATGCTGAATAAAGAATTTCCATGCCACACAGCCTGGAGATGAGTTTTTAGAATCTTCTGTATACAATATCATGTCATCAAGAAATAATGATGATTTAACTTCTTCCTTTCCTATGTTTATTCCTTTTATTTCTTTCTCTTGTCTAACTGCTGTGGCTACTGTTTCCAAAACTGTATTGAACATGAATGATGATAGTGGACAACCTTGTCTTGCTCCTGATATTAGCATGAAACGTTTGAGTTTTTGACCATGTAGTATGATGCTGGCTGTTGCTCTCTCATAAATATCTTTTATCAGGTTGAGATAAAAAAACCACATCTATTCCAAATTTCTGTAGTGGTTTAATCATGAATTGGTGTTGGATTTTGCTGAATGCTTTTTCTGCATCTATTGTAATGACCGTATTTTTTTGTCCCTGAATCTGTTAATGTAGTGTGTTACACTTATTGATTCACGTATAATGAACCATCCTTGCATCCCTGGGATGAATCCAACTCGGTCAGGGTGTATGATCTTCTTGATGATCCTTTGTATTCTATTTGCCAGTATCTTATTGGGATTTGTGCATCAGTGTTTATTAGGGAGATTGGCCTGTAGTTCTTTTTTTGGTTGGGTCTTCCTCTGTTTTTGGAATCAATGTAATGGTTGCTTCCAGGAAAATGAATTTGGGAATGTTGCTTCCCCTTTGATTTCATTAAAGAGGTTGTGGAATATTGGTATTAGGTCTTCTCTAAAATTGTAAAATTCATCAGTAAATTCATTAAGACTTGGACTTTTCTTTGTTGGTAGCATTTTAGTTACATTTTCAATTTCATTGATTGTTATTGGCTGTTTAGCATTTTGTGTCTTCTTCAACTTTGGAACTTTAGGAATCTATATGTGGTTAGAAGTATATCCATTTTCTCTGTGTTTTCCATCTTACTGGAATACAGGTTCTCAAAATAGGTGTTTATTATGCTCTGAGCTTCTGTGGTATCTGTGGTGATTTCCCCCTTTTCCTTCCTGATTGCAAGGACTTGAGCCTTTGCCTTCCTATTTTTGATAAAGTTGACTAAGTCAATTTTGTTTATTCTTTAAGAGAACCAACTTTTCAATTCATTGTTTTTTGTTTCACTCTCTTAGTCTCCATTGCATCCATTTCTCCTCTAATCCTTATATTTTTGGTATGAGCTTTGGTGTTGTTTTGCTCCTCTTTTTCTAGTAGCTTGAGTTTCAGCATTAGTTTTTTAATTTGTGCTTGCTCTTTTTCCTTATGAGGGTCTTCACTTCTATAAATTTCCCTCATAGAACTGCTTTTATTCTATCCCACAGATTCATGTTTGTTGTATTGGCATTATCGCTTAATTGTAGAAACTTTCTAATTTCTTTTTTTTAATTGAATTCTTTATTGGTACAATTTATATACATCTCAAAATCACATATAACATTGGGAAATTTGTACCAGTATATGCCACAAGTTAATTCTCATTTTTACCCATATCCCTACCCACTCCCCCTCCTCCCCCCTTTATACATGCTCTTTTATTTTCTTTCTGTATCATATTTATTCCTTCCCCTCA